>MU225303.1:292019-336752 GCA_018584345.1 Thuja plicata
TTTACAATTAGTCCCTCGGATAAACCAATAGAACTTCTTCAAAGTGATAGTTTGATGTGCATGCTTCCTGATTTGATTCATAGTCTATATTTTCAATTGGTTTTCTCATTTTGCATGGTTAAATTTTTTTGATTGAGGTCTTAGTCAATTGGTCTGTCATCTGAGAAGTATTACCCTTTTGAAATATCTTTGAATTTGTTTTAGGTTGCATGTACATTCCATAACACCTTTGAAGTGATAAGTTTTCTTGTAAAACTGTCTCTGAGGTTGAACATAAGATTGGAATGATCTCAACTCTATTGCCCGTGATAGAATAAGGCACTAGTCTAATTATTATTTGGATTATAGTTATTCAGTTCATTGTTATAGTTTTGTGATATCTTATCTATCTATTCATTTCAATTACATACATATTTACTAAACATTCTTTCAATTACTCAAAGTATTTCAGTTTATAGTTTATGATATATTGTTTTCAGTTATATTTCTTTCAAGTTCCTTTCCATACTTGAGAGAGAAGGTTGAAGTGTTTTTTATCTGCTATACAAAGCCTTGTAACTTGAAGAATAAGTCAAGGTATAGGCCTACCAGCCTTGGTTTTGCAAAGCCAAAATTGCTGAAGTTCCAACCTTGCCTTGGTTGTGACTTGTTAGTTGGCCAAATCACTTGGGTTTCCCAAAATTGGATTGGAAAGTCTATAGTAAATTCAATCTATTGATTTGAGCACCAACACAGCCCAAAACCTTTTAATTTTTTATCTGCCTCCTGAGTCGCGGCAAGGCTGCATGTGTAATAACCGCAAGAGAAGGGGAATGGGACGTTGATGACCTTCTTCATTATGAAGAAGGTGTGTAGATCTATCATTTGCCTGCAAAATTCCAAGAGAATAATCCTATCCCCACAATACCAGGGAAGAAGATAGGGCTTCCCATTGAAGCCTGTCACCTTGATATATGTGTGATGCCAGAACTGAATGAAATATTGGCCATATGAGCTAACCAGCGTCATTGCCGCCTATGAGAGGCGGTACCCTAAATCTCGGGTAAGTGTTAGAATATTATGATAAATGAAGGCATCATTTACCCGGCAAAAGTTTTGGAAGCTAAGCTCCCACTGCAGCTGGGGATAATGGTCCCATGGTGTGACCTGCCCCGAACCGTTCCTGAGTTCCCCGACCATTCCTAGACCTTGAAAATATGACCTTTGTTATGCCAATGCCCACAACACATATCATGTCATGTAGAATTGGTAATTCTGGGTGACAGTCCTCATTTGTGTATCCACACGGTTGGATATAATGGCCGCCCAATTGAAGGTCTTGTTGTGTGTTGTTATGCAATACAGGAAATAATACATCCACGCTGAGAATTCCCAGGTTGGGGCCATCCGAAGATCCTGCATAAAAATATGATTCCCACTTGAATGGGCTCCTTGAAATCCCCGCAGGAAATTTCCAACTTCATTCTTTTATAGTCTTGCTTTGGAGACTTCAACCACTGACTATTGAGGTGCTGTCGGGAAATTATTTTGGCCTCACCAAATTCTTGTAATGACTTGGCCCTGGTGATGATAGCGGACCCTTTGAACTGCAGAATTCCTAACCCAGAAGCGAAGGTTGGAGCATCCAATGTAACAATTATGGCAGGATATTTTAGAGGTCAGGGATCTGGGAGCATGACTGAGTGAGTGGCTGCATTGTATAGTGCCACTAGTTGCCTTATTAGTTCCGGTGATTGCACCACACATGGAAATTTTGTGACCTTTATGATGCTGAAGGCAACTAAGTAGGTGGCCATCTTATCTCCTTCGACCTTTAACCTGTAAATGGCCTGGATTAAACTTTGTAATTTGGCCCAAGTCCCGGGCTCCATATCTATTATTTCATGGACCTTGGAGTCTATCTTGGACCCCGCAACACCTCCATCCTTTGGATACTTGGAGGTCAAGGGCAGCTTTGCTAACATTCTTTGAATCTTGGATTTAGTAGCTGCCCGAGTAGAGGTGGTGGGTAGCTCCCGACTATCAGGAGGAGAAAAATTGTCAGACATTTTCGATTAATTTATCAGCAACCTGCAAGACCAGAAAACCGTCAGGACATATATAAACATAAATTATAACTCTGGGAGATTCTTCACCAGCCCACACCTGTCAAAAAAACGTTAGTACATACATCAAAAGTTCCAGAGTAACTACAATGAACATGACTTAGCATTCCAGAGTGTGCTGACACAGTGACAAGGGAAAGTAGAAGACAAGGTCTCGCTGGAGATCCAGAGTTCGGACAAACT
Source organism: Thuja plicata (assembly GCA_018584345.1). Classification (NCBI taxonomy): domain Eukaryota; kingdom Viridiplantae; phylum Streptophyta; class Pinopsida; order Cupressales; family Cupressaceae; genus Thuja; species Thuja plicata. The sequence goes on from MU225303.1 coordinate 294,308, forward strand.
AGCCGTTGCCAATGTGACTGGCAACAAACCATACTCTGGTCAATGTGCATTGGCACATGGTAAGATGGTAGGTGGCATAAAGACGTTTATGGCATTAATTAGGACAAGTGGGCCGACACGGGGCAAAAATGAATGCCAGATTGGACACATTTTAAATGCTCATACATGGGAAATTAATCCCACCATCAATGCGATGAGATAGAGGAGAAAGAAAGCCACCATGGTTCGAACCAGCAAGGTGCCAAGTTCAAACCATGGTGACTCCGTCTTGACGAGCTCGACCTCATGGGGTAAGAAATGCATGACAAAACACAAAGAACTCACGAGCTCTAAGGGATATACATAACATATATACATAAAGTACAAGAGGGCCAAGGGCCGAAGCATATATACATGCAATATACAAAAATATACACCATTTACAGCATAAATAGAACAAACATGACACACAACGGCTACCCTAAAGAAAAATACAGAGTGTATAGAATATACATGATCCTACAACTGCACAAAGGGTGGACAACCCTCTGGCAGAGCCAACCCACCAACGGGTGGCAAACCAAACAACAGAAAACACAAAACCAGAACAAAACAAAAGCAAAGACTGAAACAAAAACAAACAAAGTGAGGGCAAGAACCAGGAAACCAACCTTTGAATCTGAAGAATAGTAAAAGAGAGGAAGCACTAGGACCGCTCTGCAACAGATTCAATCTCCAATGCTCATGAACAACTACCAAAGATCGACTCGCAGTTATCCACTAAGCTCAGAGTAATTTGCACTTAATCGCACTCAAATCACCAAAGAATCACTCTGAAAAGCTCTAAGTTTTTTTAATCACGGTAACTGTGAAAATGACATGTAAATCTTATTTTTACCCGAGGTAAAAAGCAAGTTACGCTCTTTCTGAAAAACTTCAGAACAGGAGATCCTCCGGACTCCGGGCCCAGGGATTTCAGACAACCATGTCTTCTTATGAGAAGGAGACATCGTGGCGGAGAGTCACGGAGTCCAAAATCTAGCCCTGGAAAGGAAACAACCAACTCCGGGACCAGGTCCTAGAGACACAAAAGACAAAAGTGAAAACAAAACAAACCTTGCGGGAAGGAAAACCCGAAGGATAAAACAAAAGAAATAAAGGCAAAGAAAACTAGGCAAGGGCCAAAAGCAAAAAGAGGGGACCCAACATTTTGCACACAAAATGTAGGGACGGGTATGCAGGGCATAACAAATGGTGACTATCTAGGACAAATGCCTTAGTGCATTTGAGAACCACAGAATCTCTGTTTAGCAAAACCAGAACTAATCATTACTCGAAGCATCTTGCTTGCAAGGCATGAAACTTATGAGAAAATCTGGCCATACGCAATTCAATCCACAGTCTTTCATCAGTTGTGAAGTGTGTGCTTTGGAAGGAAATCAAGCCGACGACCTCTGGGAGAAGTAGAGAAGAGGCACTAAATATATCAACCCAAAGTCATCAAGTTTGCTCGTTTCTCCTGGATATCGAAGTTTCGTCCCATCTTTTCCTTATTATTTTATTTTCTTCTAGGTGGGAGGGTGATACTTCTTTCACCATTAAGCCTAAGCTTAGCTAAATTTAACAGCGATACTTCTTTCACCCTTCCACCCACCTTAATTTGCTGAATGGGGAAGGAAAACTCCATACCTGAAAATAATCTTAAAAGTTCAGACTTAGGTCAACCAACCAGTGCAACCGATATACCCTCGGTGTGTCTGATTACTTGTTCCCTTTAAATTTTGATTTAACTGATTACCAGACTTTTGGGGATAAATCCGATGAAGACTACTCATAATTTTCTACCAAACTCACAAAATAACTCTAGAGACCGGACCAATTTCACCATGCTAACAATAGATTCCAAGTTCACTGGCATGCCAAAGGCACCATCCTGGAGAATCGATGCTATGCGAAGCATACCAGCCTACAAAAGGGGGAGAAAAACACTGGAAACCTAGAAAAGAACACAACAAAACCAAAAGTGAAACAAACAGAAAGGGAGCGGTCTCGGAGGATGGCCAACAAAACTATTTACAAAACAAGGTACCCCAAACGGGGATACCAGGAAATAAATATTCACAAGCGAGAAGATTTACATATAATACAACTCTAAACAAACCTGCCTTATTCAAAGTAATGTTTGAGAAATTGTTCGTTGACAGGAAATGGGATGGGTTATCTAGTCATGGTACTAAGGCGATAGGTATTTTCCCCGCAGATCTCTGAGATCAAATATGGTCCGAGCCAGAGCCATTGGAATTTGGTGTGCATTCCTTTCTTTTCTCGGGCTTTATCCCACAAAAGGACCAAGTCCGAAATCTGAAAGGCCTTGTATTGGGCTCTTCAATCAAACCATCATTTTATCACTACTTGGTGACGCACAAAGTGTTCAAGGGGTGCGTCTCATTGTTCTAGCATTTGCACCTGATTCAGGAGCTGAACCTCCACAATATTATCCTGGTTGTCGAATTCCTGCATGAGCTGCAAAACTGGGATCTGTAATTAATTAGGAACACTAGGTTCTGGCCATAAACCAGATAGAATCGGGATGTTCCCAGGGTGGCCTTAATTCAAATGCGATCCACCCAGAGGGCGAATCTCAGCTTTTGGTGCCAATCCCAGGGATTCTGTTCTAATAGATGTTTGATCACTTCAAGCAAATTTTTGTTAGTTGATTCAACAACACCATTCCCCTGGGGGTAATAGTTGTTGGAGAAATTCAGAGTGATCTTCTGGTCATAGGTCCACTCAAGTAGTTGTGCCAAAGAAAATTCCAAACCATTGTCACATACTATAGCGAAGGGCATCCCAAATCTTGTGATGATGTTTTCTTCCAGGAATTTGATAACTATGTCTACCGTGTTATTTTTACAAGGTATGGCTTCAGACCAGTGGGTGCAGTAATCAGTTGCAGTTAGGATGTATCAGTGGTTGGCAGATGAGTTGGGTTTGATTTCCCTAATAAATTCAAATGCCCATTGGGCAAAAGGTCTAGCTTCAAAAACTGGCTACAAAGGCATAGCCAAGTTACGCTCATGATGTGTCGCGGTTTGGCAAGTATGGCACTTCTGGATATGAGTGTAGACATCTTTAAAGATACAGGGCCAATAATATCTAACCCAAAGGATCTGATGGGCCGTGGCATCAGCTGAGCCATGCCCGGTCCCAAACTGCCCGTGGAATTCTTCAATTATTTTTGTAGCTTGGACCCTATCGATGCACTGGAGGTACACTCCTTCATAATTCCTATGGTAAAGCATGGAGTTTTTGATCATGAAGTGTGCACTTTTCATCCATAGGGTATGACATTTTTTGGAAGGCAACCCCTCTGGACATCTATTATTTAACAACAAGTACACCAGATCTGTGTATCAGGGGTCTCGAGTGATAGACTCCATTGTGTAGGTTTGACATTCGATGTGGGGAGTCTCTTCTTCCATCACTCTGCTTAGTCCCTAACCTCAGACTATCTTCATGGGTTACATTTCTAAATCATATTCCTAGAGGATGGCCATCCATTTCCCCCATCTTTCATCCAATTCTCTCTGCATCAGTAGAGATTTTATAGCCTGGTCCGGGATGATAGCATGCACCTTGCTCCGGAGAATGTAATGCCAGAATTTCTTCACGGCATGAAAAAGAGTAAAGGCCTACTTTTCTAGTGACAAATACCAGACTTTGGCATTCTTAAAGGGGGATCTCATAAAAGCTATTGGTAGTTCCTCCCCTTCGACCTTTTGGATCAATACTACCGCGACAGAATGCGGCAAAGAAAATGAGTAAATATAGAACGGGAGGGAGTAGGCTGGACTAGCTAGAACTGGTGCCTCTATTATTGTCTATTCAATCTGGGTGAATACCTACTTTGCTTCAGGACTCCACTTAATTTTGGTATCTTTCTTCATCATCTCATTGAGTGGCTTCACGATTTCGGCGAATCCAGTGATGAACCGCTGGACAAAGTTGATCTTTTCAAAGAAAGATCACATCTCTTTCTTGCTGCTGGGCATTTGCAGGTTTAGCAACACTTCAACTCTCTCAGGGTTAATGGATATACTCTTCTTAGAGACAATATGCCCGAGCAACTTCCCTTCAGTAACCCCAAATATGCACTTCTTAGGGTTGAGGGATATTCTGTACCGATGACATCTCTCACAAATCTGGGCGAAGTGGGCGGAATGATCACGCATATCCCAAGAAAAGATGATCAAATCGTCTATGTAGATGATTATGCACTGGTTTACAAGGCCCTCAAACACAATGTCCATGTCTTGCTAAAATGTGGCCCCTGCGTTAATCAAGCCAAAGGGCATCCTCCGATATGAAAACGTTCCCCACTTAGTGGTGAATGTCATTTTGTCTCTATCCTCATATTTAACCATGACTTGATTAAAACCAGAGTACCTGTCCAAGAAAGACATCTTTTGGGATCCATTCACTATCTACAACACCTCATCGAACAAGGGGAGAGGGTGATTATCTTTCTTGGAGGCCCTATTCAAATTTTGGAAATCCATGCAAAGGCAAATTTCTCCGCTCTTCTTTCTCACAGGGACCAGGTTGGAAACCCACGTAGTATGCCAGATTGGAAAGATTATCTGGGCTGATAACAATTTTTGCACCTCCTGACGAATCAGAGGCTCGATCAGTGGGTTGACGGGTCATTGCTTTTGTCGAAAGGGCTTAGCATCAGGTTTGAGTGGGATGGTATGAGTCATAATGGATGTGTCGTATGTCTTCAAATCCTCATACCCCCATGCAATCATGTCTATGTATTCTCGGATAACTGTGAGAATCTTCTCCTTCTCCTCAGGGGAGCAGTAGGTATCGATGTGTATCATTTTCTCTTCACTGGGCTGGCCGATGTTCACTTTCTTGAATTTTCCTCCCTCATAGGAGGATGATATCTTTTCCCGGCCGCGAGGGTCTGAGTTGAAGATACGTTCAAGTGTGACCATCCCCTTCGGGATGGTGTTGGTTGGTAGGTCCATGATCCCATCATCTTCATCACCATGTCCAGGGTCATCGTGGTCTCGTTCCTCCACTATCTGGTCCTCGAAGACACCAACATTAGCCATGAAGGCTAGGATATGTTGATCATCCTCAAAAACCTAAAAGTGGGTGACATTATCTGGAATGGATGGGGTGGGGATCATCTCAACAAAAAATATCTGGAGTCGTGAGCCGGCCATGGGCTCAAGTGTGCTGGAAGAAACAACAAGGGCATTTGGGACATAGTTTTGTCACTGGGGAATAAGATCAATGCCAAAGGCATCAAAATCTTCAATAAGGCTCCATGCCCGGTTGTGGTATGTAGCCAACCTCTTATCATGACACGTGTACTAACTCCAGACTTGTTTGACAATCAACTCTAAATCACCCAGGGCCCGGAGGGGAGTGATTCCCTTTCTTAATGCAAATAGGAGTCCCAAGACTAGGGCCTCGTACTCGGTGACGTTGTTAGTGTAGTTGAACTATAGCCTGTAGGATGCGAGGAAAGATTTTCCCTATGGGTTGATCAATTCTACTCTAGCCCCACAACCCTGTTTGGATTAGGACCCATCAAACTTAAGGGTCCACAGATCACCGTTTGTCATCTGGAGCTGGGGAGATGGAGTAGTCTTTGAATTATCTTTGGGAGACTTGGGAGGAATTTCCTCTGGCACTGATGGTACGTGGGTGAGGTTTACCTCCGGAGGGTTTAGGGTTGAGATCCCTGGAGAAATGGCATCGAAGAAGTGCTTCCAGTAGGAATACTGGGCTCCAGGGAATCAACTGCATGCTCTTTGTTCTATAGGGTATCAATGTGTCAGGTAGCGACAAAAAGACAAGGTTCACACTCTAGCTCTGAGTGCTTCTGGTAATGTACTCGACACCAAATGTTGGACAAGAGTGTGGTGGGGGTCGCTGTGGCACCCCGAGAGTTAACCTCAACCCTTAATGTTTCTTCTAGGTCCTGGGTTCTCTACAGAAATATGGGATCCTCCCTAGGGTGAAATTGAACGTTAGGATTTCAAGGGGTTGGTACACCCCGGGGGAAGGATCCGAGAATAAGACCTCATTAACCCTTCCGACTTTGGTGAGGGCTTTTTTCATCCAGGGATCACTTTCAACCTAGATCTTGTTTGATTCTCCTTCCCAGGGGAGCCATAAGTGGGAGAAGTCAGTCGAAAAGTGTCTGTTTAGGGACTTAGACCAATTCCAACTTAATAACATCCCATAAGTCTCTGGGATGTCCACCACTTAAATGTCGATTGTGCTAGCTATTTTGGGGTCCTAGATGAGTTGTATCTAGACATTCTTCAATTCTCCCACCATTTTCACACCAGTTTTATCCAGTTGGATTACTGCACTATTAGATGGGGTGGGTCAGAATCTGAGCTTCTAGCATATGGATAGGGGCATGATGTTGTCCAAAGCTCCAAAATCTACTAGGAAATTGTGTATGTTTTTGCCTTGTATATTCAGGCCCACTAGGAATGGGGGATCTTCAGTATTTCCCTGAAAGACACTCGCGTTGGCGTCCTCAAAAGAGATAGTCTTATGTAGGTGACTGACAGCTTCCAGTTTTCCCAATAGCTTCAAAAGAGACTTCTTCCGCTCAGGATAGTTTAGTAAAACCTCCATCAAGGTCATGGAGGTGGTGGTTTGTTCCAACGCCTTCGTGATTTCAAACCTTCCTCCCAGGAATTGGTGGCTTTCCTCGGTCAGGTACTTTGCTTGGTTAGAGCTAGAACCTTTTAGAGGGACAGACCGATCAGTTGTATTGTCCAGGGGAGGAGTGTACGTAGGAGGTGTTGGTGTGTAAATAGGTCCTTTACCAGCCTGGCTCCGAGTGTTGTAAGGAGTCTATGGGTTGGTGAAGGCATTGGCCTCAAAGGCCAGAATTGACTCATCCAAGAATCCTTGCAGTTCAGATTATTCTTTGTCTTCTCTAGTAGTTCTAAAGAAGATGGTCTCACAGGTGAATGCACCGTGAGTGGGCTCTTGTATAGGAGGCTCTGGGGGAGTAGGATCAGACACTTTTTATCTATCTAGCTGGGAAATCATGATGACCTTCTCCAGCATGGCACAGTTTACCTTGTTGTGGGAGCCTGTGTCATGCAATCTACACCAATTGGTCATGGGCTGGAAGTCTGCGACTGGCGTGAAATGGGATGGTCTAGCACCACTCTAATTGGCATTTTGGTTCGGAGGTGGACCTCTGGTGTTTGCATTATTGTTCCATTATTGTTGGTTGGGCTGAGGCTCGTTGTTAAAATTTCTCCCTCCAACATTGTTGTTTTGTTGGCCGGAGAAAATATTTCCTCTCTGGGAATTAGAGTTATGGGGTGCATAAGACCCCACCTTCAGTTGACCCATGTCCACAGTCAGAGTGGAAAATATTCACTGGAGGGATTCGACCTTGACAGTCAACTGAGTGTTCACTTCAAAATGTGACAATTGTTATTGTTGGTTCCCTGGGAAGGCAACAGTATTCGTCAGAGTCGAGGGCGGCAATCCCCCAGCTGTGGATGACTAGAAGAAGGGCACTCTGGATGGTTGTGTCTATGGTTTTTGTGTCTGCTGCAGTTGGTTCCAGGCAAAAGATTCTAGACCCGGTATTGTCTAAGTTTGCGATGGATATATGTACTAGGCCTACTGGTCTATCAGCGGTGGCGGGGGATTCATTGCCATCGTAGGGGCACCCATTGCCAAATTGGGGTTATATCCCTCGATGTAAGGAGTTCCATCAGGGATCATGTTGAATGGCATACTCTGCCCAATCCCACCCAGGGACTTGTTGAGGCTGCGAGATAGTTCTAAGGCTAGGTTATAAACTTTCACAAAAGTATCCCGGTCGCCCGGGGCGGTAGTTCTCCACAGGAGAGTGGAAACGAAAGGGTCTATCATGTTGAGATAGGTTTGGATAGTTACTTCCATAGATGGGATGAAAGGACCCATGCAATGCTTCAAGGCACGTTGGAACCGGTGATTAAATGTTGCAAGGGGTTCATTTGGTTCCTTCCTGATGGAAATGAATTGGCTGTGGTACCAAGCTGGGTCCACGTGTATGTGGAAGGCAGCCAAGAAGGTGTCCTCCATGTCCTGCCAACTGTTGATGGAGTTGGCGGGAAGGTTAAGGTACCAGTTCAATTCACCCTATCCCAAGGATAGAGGGAACATTCGGGTCACAATATCTTCATGTTGGATCCGGTGTCGGTTCATGGTATCTTTGTATGCTTGCAAGTGTTCCTCTGTGGTTTGTGAGCTTAGGTGCTCATATCATGGACAAATCTTCTTTGGGTGCGAGGGTAAGTCGTTGGTTGCACCCAAAAAAGTTCCCATTGGGGACCGGTATTTCTGAAATATGCAGCCATTGGGGGAGTTGAATTTTGTGTAAGTTGAACACTAATTCCCAGGATCGTCTGGGAGGCTTGGGTATTCGATGGTATGCTATATCCCCAGACAATGGTAGCTGGCTTGACTTTTAGGGTCCATTTCTTTCGAGCAGGAGGCTCGAGTTCAACAAACCTTCCAGGATCGGGGGCTGATCTAAGGACTCTTTCGAATCTCACTGGGGAGAATGACCCAATCCCACTAAAGGCTTGACTCCTAAAAATATGGCTTAGGGAACCCTCAGGCGGTGTAAAATCTGAATCCTGAGAGGGGGATGAGTTCATGCCCTCCTTCTAGTGCCAGTTTCTGTTGACAGGACTTTGTGACCGGGTCTGCCAACAGAGGTAAGTTGTCACCGGGTACCGGGGTATTGGCCAACTTCACTTGTAAAGGTTATCCGGGGAAATGAGATTCCCCGGGCCTCTAAGTGGGTGAGATTCGGGTCTTGACAGTGTGGGGCTCGGTTGGTAAATGTGAATGTTTGTTCAAGGGGGATAGTTGGTTATCTTCAACTCATCAACTCCCGAGATTCAGGTAAGTGGGGTTTCCATCAAGCATGCTTTTACTTAGCAAATAAACTTAAAAAGATATTGCAGAGTTAGAAGTATTTTATCTACCTATAGTTATGCTAAACATTCAAGACATTAACAATTCTCTAACAAACTACACTAAATACCGAATAAATATACAACCATCAGTTCATATTTTATCAGTAGCAAAAGAAAGGAGGTCATTAATCTACTTTAAGCATCAGAGCAAAGGACATGAAGAACACAAAGCATAAAATATCGTTAACCCAGAAGACAAAGTGCCAACAACATCATTGAAAGAACCCTCCCTTCTTCATTAATATATTTCCAGCAAGCACTGGTGCATGGTTCAATGGTAACTCCCAGGGAGCATTTAACTACTAAAGCATAAAACTATGGAGCATTGAGCTCTGCAACTCAGAAATGAGAAAACCAATTTGCTATTAACTATGGACTGTAAAATCATCAATTTTGTTGACCCTTGGAATGAGGTCAGACTTATTATTTATATACATCCTCTGACCTAACCCTAACCCTAACTTATTTTACACTTTACAATATAATACATTATCTGGTGGCTGGTACTACCTGCACCATGCTACAAAAGACCTCGAGATAGAAAAGGCCTGACATGTCAAAAGAATAAGACAAGAAAGGTGGAGTGGAAGAATCGACCTCGAGAAGAGAGCCGGGAAGAGAAAGAAGAAATTTGATCCCTTGGGGATCGAGGCTACATGCCTCATAAATGGGAAAGTGATGCCTTGTCTCCGATGCGCCAAGTGTATCTTTGAAGCGGCGCCTTGGGAAGACCACCTGTCAGAAACCTCCCGTCGAGATAATGTACCTTATTGTAGTTACCCATCTTCTGACAACCTTTATTACTGCCCTGAAAGTGACCGATCGGCCTTGGGAACTGAGATATCAGTCACGTGAAGAATTCAAAAATGTGGGATCCGAAACTCTGGGATCCGGGAACTTGTGTTCCAAAAGAATAAAGAATATAAAATATGATGCTGGTTAGATTCTCTCAGATCTGGAGAAATTTATTACTTCATGACTTTTCCCAAGCCTCCAACACTTGGCTTATGCTCTCCTCATCTATACTCTACATGTTATCCCACCTGCTGTGGACAGCCTCCAATGCATCCTCAACTTCTTTGGCCCCGCTCCAGAATTTGTCCACCATTTTGATGGCCTCGTGTGACCGAATCATGGTCTTTGACAATCTGGACAACCTGCCTTGGTCAAAATCTCCGCCTAGTGGATATAGGGATTCCATCCGGTCGTCAAACTTGTTGAGGACATAGTCCTCCGGGGCACACGTTCCGGTGGTGAAGGGATCAACTTGTGATACCCCAACCACAAATGCCTTAAATAAGCCCAAGGGATATTGAGCAACTGTTAGCTTCTCTTTTAAGGTCCTAACCAGTTCCTTGCAAACCTCAATTTTGAGGGCAACTCTAGAGTACTGGACCTAGGGGGAATCATATGATTCTTCTCCCAAAATGCCAAACTTTGTGGCAACCTCCATGTCTAGGTTACGGATCTCTTCCAACCTGGCCTTCCACTTCTCATATTTTTCTAAGTCTTGCTCCCATATCTAAGTGGAGATTTTCATGTGGCTAAGGGCGAGATCAACCCTGTAGAGGTTCGAGAGGGACGCCGCTAGAAATTATCTCATTGTTGTTACTTGATCAGCTACCCACCCGTCCACTACTTGCGCCTTCTTCTTCATTATGTGTAGAGAGTCCACATCACCCTATGCAAGCGGCAATTCAAAAGAGGGGGTTCCGGGGTGGACTTTGGCTAAAGGCTGAGTTAATTTTGCCAGAATTGCAAGGAGATTAGCATTTGTTTCTCTTTCCTCTTGCAACTTCTGGCCCTTCTTTATATACCAGGACTCTATACCCTTGGTAGCCTCCTTCAGCAAGTCCAACTCGCCTTGCTTGTCTCTCTTCCCCAACTCTACCTCCATTATACTGTAGTCTTTAGGCCTTATGGTCGCTGCATCTGTGTCTATTGGCGGTGTTGTGATAACTACAATGGTACTTCCTACTGGGTTGGTCTAGAGAGTATGGACAACCTATGCCTTCTTAGGCTTCTTCACATTAGCATTCCTGGCCATCATCTCGACCAACGAGAGTGGAGCGCTTGTAGTCACCATTGGGGCTTTCCTTTTCTTAGTTTCTACCAGCCATTGGGGCAACTAGGATGGCATTTTTGCCAATACCTATTCATTATGATCTGTTTCTAAATCTGGTGGTGCATTCCTGGAGTGTACATTATCCTCGGGCTCCTCTCCCTGCTCCTGTTATGGTTCCTTTCTTGTTTCCTGCTTCCTGTTCTCCAGAATCCTCGATATTTTCCGCCATGCTAGCATCCTCTGCAATATCACTCAGGATCTTTTCCCCGATCCCAATCTCTATATTTTTAGGGACTTCGTCTTCCCTGGTGGTATCAGCAGCTTCTTTGTTTTCCTCCTTTGGGACCTCTTGGTCCATTTGCTGTTATTGTTCCTGGGCCTTATTAGCCTCATCCATTGCAATATTTCCCTCCATCGCAACATCTTCTAGAGGTGGGTGAGGTCACTTGCCAAAGTTTAACAAGGTGACCGCAGTTACTACCTCGCCGAAAGTGCTTTGGGGCACTTGGTCACCCAAAGTTTCCAAAGGCACCTAGAGCGTGATGGTTGGAGGTACGATTGTTCCCTTGGGTTCAGGTTCTCCTTCCATCGATTGCTCGTCTGTGGGCTGCCTTGGCAATTCTACGATCCCCTGGACCAGTATCCCTTCCTATTCAGGCTCTGTATTTTCCTCCCGAGCCTCTTGCTTTGATATATCCTTTTCTGTGGGAATTTCTTTTTCTGTAGGGGCTTCTTCATCTCAAGCCTCAATTTCTTCCACTGCATGGCTGACACCCTGTCGGATCTCCAGAGGGTCCTTCACCGAGAAGGTATCATCAAAATTGTCATGTGGTGGAGAGGAGTCTGAAATGTCCTCCAGTTTGGGGGAATATGAACTTACCTCTACTGGGGGCTTCTCGGGCATACCAAGGGCGATGCTTGGTATAGGGGTCACAACTGTTTTCTTTTTCCTCGTGAGTGAAGCCCCGACATCTAGAATGCTAGTAGACTCCGCCTTAGTGAAAGTCTTCTTGTTCATCATTACTGCTAATGAGGGAGGTCCCATTGGGTGAGCAGATGCCACTGGAGTGACTGGGAGACTGACAGCTATCGACATGTTGATTTTTTGGCTGGCCAACTTTGTCGACTCCATTTGCTCATGTAACTGGGCCATCAAAAGTGTGGGAATCTGAGGAGATGCCCTGGGCACATGGGATCCCTCTTTTTCTTTTCCTTTATTCACACTTACTTCAGCGGCCACGGTAGATGAAGAAGGTTTAGTTCTGGTTGAAGAGGGAATGGTCTTCTTGGCCGCTGCTTTCTTGCAAGTGCTCTTGGGGCACACCCAGGAAAAGTACTTGTGACTTGCCTCTAGGATGGGGTGGCATACCCCATCAATCGTTAAATCCTCCGGAGTGGCCCAATCCACTCGAGGGAGGTCTAATTTATCCATCCCCTGTCTCTTGTATGCTAGATCCTCCATCGGGCCGCCATCTTTGAAACCCTTCGGGAAAGCCCAAAGGTCCAGTGCTTCCATGAGCCCTTTGCTCATCCTTGTGTGTTGTCAGGCCTGGAGGTCAAAACTATCCTAGCAGTCCGCCCAGAAGTCTTGAATATCCTCTTCGTGCGGTGGGGACGCCCGAGGTAGTGTGGTGGTAATCTTGTCGCGGGGATCATAATTTCTCCGGGCGTGGTCAAATTCAACCAGCCCAAAACCTTTTAATTTTTTATCTACCTCCTGAGTCGCGGCGAGGTTGCATGTGTAATCCTCGCAAGAGAAGGGGAATGGGATGTTGATGACCTTCTTCACTGTGAAGAAGGCGTGTAGATCCATCATCTACCTGCAAAATTCCAAGAGAATAATCCTATCCCCGCAATACCAGGGAAGAAGATAGGGCTTCCCATTGAAGCCTGTCACCCTGATATAGGTGTGATGTCAGAACTGAATGAAATATTGGCCATAGGAGCTGACCAAAATCATTGCCGCCTGTGAGAGGCGGTACCCAGAATCTCAGGTAAGTGTTAGAATACTATGGTAAATGAAGGCATCATTTACCCGGCAGAAGTTCTGGAAGTTGAGCTCCCAGTGTTGCTGGGGATAATGGTCCCATGGTGTGACCTACCCCAGACCGTTCCCAAGTTCCCTAACCATTCCCAGACCTTGAAAAGTCATCCTTTGTTGTGCCAATGCCCACAACACATATGATGTCATGTAGAATTGGGAATTTTGGGCGACGGTCTTCATTTGTGTATCCAAATGGTTGGATATAATGGCCGCCCAGTTGAAGGTCCTGTTGTGTGTTATGAAATATAGGAAATAATAGATCCATGCCAAGAATTCCCATGCATGGGTCCATCCAAAGATCCTGCATAAAAATATGATGCCCACTTGAATGGGCCCCTTGAAATCCCCGCGGGAAATTTCCAACTTCATTATTTTATAGTCTCGCTTTGGAGACTTCAACCACTGACTATTAAGGTGCTGCAGGGAAATGATTTTGGCCTCACCTAATTCTTGTAATGACTTGGCCTTAGTGATGACAACAAACCCTTTGAACTGCGGAATTCCTAACCCAGAAGCGAAGGTGGGAGCATCCAATGTAATAATTGTGGTGGGATATTGTAGAGGCCGGGGATCCGGGAGCATGACTGAGTGAGTGGTTGCATTGTACAGTGCTGCTAGTTGCCTTATTAGTTTGGGTGATTGCACCACACATAGAAAGTTCATGCCTTTATGATGCCGAAGGCAGCTAAGCAGGTGGCCATCTTATCTCCTTCGGCCTTTAACCTGTAAATGGCCTAGATTAAACTTTGTAATTCGTCCCAAGTCCCGGGCTCTGTATCTATTATTTCATGGACCTTGGAGTCTATCTTGGACCCCACAACACCTCCATCTTTTGGATACTTGGAGGTCAAGGGAAGCTTTGCTAACATTCTTTCAATCTTGGATTTAATAGCTGCCAGGGTAGAGGTGGTGGGTAGCTCCGGACTATCAGGAGGAGCAAAATCGTCAAACATTTTTGATCAATTTATCAGCAACCTGCAAGACTGAAAAACTGTCAGGACATATATATACATAATTTATAACTCTGGGAGATTCTTCACCAGCCCGCACCTGTCAAACAAACATTAGTACATACATCAAAAGTTTGAGAGTAACTAGAATGAACATGACTTAGCATTCTGGAGTGTGCTGACATGGTGACAAGGGAAAGTAGAAGACAAGGTCTTGCTGGAGGTCTGGAGTTCAAAAAAACTAGCCTTCGCCGATGTGACTGGCAACAAACTGTACTCTGGTTAATGTGCGTTGGCACGTGATAAGATGGTAGGTGGCGTAAAGACATTTATGGCATTAATTAGGACAAGTGGGCTGACATGGGGCAAAAATGAATGCCAGATTGGACACATTTATAATGCTCATACATGGGAAATTAATCCTGCCATCAATGCGATGAGACAGAGGAGAGAGAAAGATGCCATGGTTCGAACCAGCGAGGTGCCGAGTTCGAACCGTGGCGACTCTGTCTCAATGAGCTTGACCTTATGGGGTAAGAAATACACCACAGAGCATGAAGAACTTGCAAGCTCTAAGGGATATACAAAACATATATACATAAATCATAGGAGGGCCAAAGGCTGAAGCATATATACATGCAATATACAAAAATATACACCATTTATAGCATAAACAAAACAAACATGACACACATCGGCTACCCTAAAGAAAAATATAGAGTGTATAGAATATACATTATCCTACAACTACACAGAGGGCGAACAACCCTCTAGCAAAGCCAACCCACCAACGGGTGGCAAACCAAACAACAGAAAATACAAAACCAGAATGAAACAAAAGCAAAGACCAAAACAAAAACAAACAAAGCGAGGGCAAGAACTAGGAAACTAACTTGTGAATCTGAAGAATGACAAAAGAGAGGAAGCACTAGGACCTCTCTGCAATAGCTTCAACCTCCAATGCTCATGAACAGGTACCAAAGATTGACTTGAAGTTATCCACTAAGCTCAGAGTAATTCACACTTGATCACACTCAAATCGCCAAAGAATCACTCTGAAAAGCTCTAAGTGTTTTTAATTGTGGTAACTGTGAAAATGACATGTAAATCTTATTTATACCCGAGGTAAAAAGCAATTTACCCTCTTTCTGGCAAACTTCGGAACAGGAGATCCTCCAGACTTTGGGCCCAGAGATTCCAAACAACCATGTCTTCTTATGAGAAGGAGACATCATGGCAGAGAATCTCGAAGTCTAGAATCTGGCTCTGGAAGGGAAACAACCAACTCTAGGACTAGGTCCCGGAGACACAAAAGACAAAAGCAAAAATAAAACAAACCTCCGAAGGAAAACCCGGAGGAGAAAACAAAAGAAACAAAGGTAAAGAAAACCAGGCAAGGGCCAAAAGCAAAAAGAGGGGACCCAACATTTTGCACACAAAATGTAGGGACGGGTATGAAAGGCATAAAATTACCCTTAACAAAAGAACATTGCTTGATGTGTCCTAAAAGCTCACTAAAAAGATAAACTCCTTGAAACAAGCAATAAATTTCATTCCCTAACATACATGTTGTTTACAACTCACTGGAAAGTCTCAGAAAAACTCTGCTGTCAGACAAAATTTTATGTATTTCTAGACAAATTTGACAAAAATATGAAAAATCATCATAGGCTTGCTTTTGGTCTATCCTAGGTTGCATCTGGTTGCATTAGCTTGCATCTAGGGAACTTAGTCACTTCTGGTCATTCCTGGCTCACATGCATGAAAGTTGCTCGCATCCTGAAAATCAAAACTCGCATCTGGTTAGCATAAGCTCGCATCTGGAAAAGAAAACCTTGCATTTAGGAAGTCATGTCTGGGATAGTGGGTACTTGCACACGTGTCTCTCATATAAATTTAGTGTTTTTGGATACCCTTTTGGCTCTTCAGTCTGGTCCTATTTCTCTTACTGGTCCGCCTATCGCTGTTTCACAATCTTCTTAGAAGTCTACCTTGCATGTCCTTTTGGATTCTCACAATTGGTCTCAAAACATGTGGTCTAATCACTTATCAAAACCTCTTTATTTCCATCTAACTATCAGGGCATTCTAACCCTTTGACGCTGGAGTCATTCACTCCCAACAAACACAAACAAACTTCTACTACTTGGACACACTTAGACAATTTGAGATCCTATTTGACACTATTGGAAAACCTTTGACGAAGTTGAGACCCATCTTTCATGGTTAACACAAGACGCAATCAATATCTTGCTGAAAAATCAAAAATACCTCCTAGATTACTTTAGTTTCATCAAGGAGAGACATCTTGCAACCCCTTATTTGATCAAGACTCACCCGCAATGGAAGCTCCTCGTCAAGGATGGAGTACAGATTTTGATGAATATCACAATGAACAAGACCAAAATGAAAGAGAGAGTAGTCATGAAGAACAACATATTGACCATCCTTTGTTTGACTTAGATAGTGACGAAGATGTATCTGAAGAAGAGTATAACAAGCTCAAACAAAGTAGAAAATTCCAAAGGACATTGGAAAATATTATTGGTGAAGATAAGGAGAAATACTTCCTACATCTAGCATCTCTTGGAGTCAAACTCCCTAAAGATTATGATGTTGAGAAACTAAAGGAAAAATAGGTACCAACACCTATTTCTATTCTCACCAAACAGTTGACCTTAATGCAATTAGAACTTGCGACACTCAAGCAAGAAAAGGTGAAACCAACAAAAAAATACTCTTTGGACCACATATGTCCATTTCCTTTTGACAAGAGTGTAAACATGATTCCATTTCCTCCCAACATGGAAAGACCAAAATATTGCAATTACATGGGAGAAACTGATCCACATGACTATGTGAGAGAGTTTTGTGCTCTAAGCATTGAGTGCATGCATGAACCTACATATCTAATGAGGCTATTTCTGGGAAGCCTAGGCAGAAATGCTATGGAGTGGTTCTCCAAAATCACACCAAGTGTGAAATCATTTGAGGAATTAATCCAAAATTTTGTTTAACATTACTCCTATAATATACAACATAACGTAACCATGATGGATCTATGTAACACAAATCAACAAACCAGTGAATCCTTTACACACTTTTTACAAAGGTGGAGGAAAATCTTTGCTAGGTAATCAAGAGCAATACCCGAATCATAAAATATGGAAATCTCTATTAACAACTTGGTACCCAAAATGAACTATTCTTTGCAAATGCAAGATTCACCAAGCTTTGATAGGATGATCAAGAATGTCATCCATGATGAAGATTTCATGTTTAAGAAAGGAGAAATCACACTCCAAAGTGATAACAAATCTACCAACTACAACAACAAAACTAAGTGGTGGAAAAAGAACAAGAATGTTGTTACTAATGGAGTGGTAGACGCATCCAATGCTAATCCTAAACCAGTGGTGTTCAATCTAACAAACAACTTACAAGCGAGCAAAGAAGCTAAGGTAACAACTACAATACCAAGATAAAACAATGAGAAAAACAAGAGTAAACCATGGACTAGACCCCGAAGAACATTTAATCTATTGGGAGAACCTCTTGAGATAGTTTTGAAGACACTTTTGGATAATAAAGTCCTCACAATTCCTGATTCGAAGCCTTGGGAGCCAGAAGTTAAACCAAGATGGTGTGTCTTTCATAAAAATAAAGTACATAAGACTAATGACTATCTTAAACTCAAACATGTTATACAAGACCTTATCAAAGGAGAAAAAATCAAAGTGGAATGGCATACCACTATTGAAGATCATACGACATTTAACAAACCATTCCCTAACTATGAAAAAGGGGAAGCTTCTAAAGGAAAAGGAAATGAAGTAAATTACACCTACTCTAATAATGACAATGTGATCAACATGTTGGACATTAAAACAAATCAATCAATGCGATAACTATTAAGGGTGCTAAAGACACATCAACACAATCAAACACGGTGACTCGAAGCCAAGAACAAGTCATGATCAAAGGAGATAACTCCTCATCCAAGCAAGCAACATCCTCTAAAGTACCTATTGTCACAATCCCCAAACCAACAACAATAAGATAAATAATTACTATCCCATTTGCAAACTATAACTTGGTAGACCAACTACAAAGGACCTCAGCTTATATTTCTATATTTGAGTTACTAAAGATCTCTTCAGTGCATAGGGAAGGTCTTGAACAAGCCCTACATTCCGAAAATGTTCCAAAAGACATTAATGTAGACAAGTTCCAGGCAATGGTCAATCATATTTCAACTCCACATTACCTCTCTTTTTAGAAGAAGATGACAAATCCTTGACTCATCTGCATAACCAACCCCTTCACATTGAAGTCTTGATTCACAAATCCTGTGTCAAACATGTGTTGATAGATGGAGGTGCAAGGTGGAATATATGCACTCTCAATCTAATCAAGAATTTGGGTCTTTCAGAACAAACCATTGATTCAAGAAGTAAGATAACTATCAAAGCTTATGATGAAGAAGAAATATCATCTAAAGGACTCATTGTTATACCAATCAGAATAGGACCAATTGAACGAAATGTGATCTATCAAGTTCTCGATCTACCATTGGCCTATAACATTTTACTAGAGAGACCTTGGATACATGAAATGCAAGCAGTGTCATCTACTTACCACCAATGCATCAAATTCCCACATAATGGGGTGGAGATAACAATTCATGTAGATTCAAGATATACTTGCAACAATGTTAAAGCAGATAGTATAGTTCCTCATATTAAGGAAGTCCCAAAAGAATCCATACCTAAAAATTCTAAAGACATGGTGATGAGAAGCTTTGGAAAGACACTAAAATGTGAAGAAACCAGTATGGGGGAATACAAACTAGACATGACGTCGTCATTGACTAACATTCCCATGTCTCAAAGATCTTATTGGAAATATTCCTCATCTTTCACACCTACAACATCTAAAGAAAAAGACATTCATAAAACAACTGGTATGGTTGGAGCCTCTACTTCTCAAGAGGATAAAAAAGAAGATAAAGTGGTCTTGGCGTGGCTCTATAAAGGAGAACAAAGAGCCACGCCAAGACCACTTTATCCTTCTTCCTGATCCCATTAATACTCTACACTTGAAGTGGTTCTACGCTTGACATCTAGCTGACAAAACCTATGCAGCGAAAAGTTCTCATAAAATACCAAAAAATTTAGAAAATTGATCCTGAAGAAATCCAAAAACTGTGGAAAAAGTCCTGAAAAAGGATATTCTTGGTGAAAACCTGGCAAATAGGTGCCTTGATACTAAAAAGAAAAATAAAAAAGGAAAAGAACAAAAAAATTGAAAAAGAGAAAAGTGCCTTGATGAAAACCTGGCAAACAGGTGTCTTGGTAGCAAAAATAAAAAGCTTTGCCGAGTGGTGAAAACCTGGCAAACAAGCGTCACTTGTACTCTGTGCTCCATCTGTTAATGCACTGCTGATACTAATCCTTCATGATCGCACCTATGCTTTTGATTGACTTTGATTCCTTACAAATGTCATATCCTTGCCTGAGATTTGTCTACATTTTCATCTTAGGAATAATCATTCTGCACTGGGGGCATCTTTGCTAGCATGTTCAGTTTGCGTCTATTAGGTTGTCCTAGGTTCTTGTCTAGAATGGTTTGCCTCTCAAAATAGTATTTCTCAATACTTGCATCAAATCGTCACTATCACAAACAAGGGTGTTTCTTCAACACCACTTACATGTAATAGATATCATACTAGTGTTTCTCAACACTTTAAACACACCTTAATGGAATTAGTGTTTCTCAACACTTTAATCACTAGTGTTTCTCAACACTTTAATCAACCAGTATTCCTAAGCACTAAATTGGATTGCAATTGCTGACAAATTTAATCTTATATATTCAGACATGAAAAACATATTTCTTGATTCCAAGTTGTGATTGATGATACTCTACTGTGCTTGAAAAATGAATCCACAATATTTCTCAATGCTCCTTAAACACATAGACTAATCTTGGTTTGATTATGACTCTTTTATGTTCCCATGATGTTTCAAATTAGGGGCATGTAAGAAGTTATGAATTTTCTTTGATTGATTATCAATTGGTGATTTTTATGTCTTTCGAGTTACTCCATGACGTCTACTCAAAGACAAAGAGTCGCAAGGACAGGGGGCATAACATTTTCTTGGTTTTCTGCATATGGTGATTTATTTGATGATCCTATAAATTTCACCTAACTTGGATGTTTATGGTAAGAGTTGCCAACATGAGTGGATAGCCGCATATATCTTGATCCTAGTTATGTGTAAACTACAGTGAGGTTGAACCAATTTCCTTGTTTGTTTCTAAATCAGATTCTAAGTAAGGTATACGTTACATTATGCGCCCAAGG
This sequence comes from Thuja plicata, assembly GCA_018584345.1. Taxonomy (NCBI): domain Eukaryota; kingdom Viridiplantae; phylum Streptophyta; class Pinopsida; order Cupressales; family Cupressaceae; genus Thuja; species Thuja plicata. The sequence goes on from MU225303.1 coordinate 314,741, forward strand.
ATATGAATATTGAAGGTCATTGCAGGTCACATATCTTACATTACACTTGAACAAAACCTGATTCCTAAAAACAAAAGGAGATAACTGACTTGTCATCCTGGCTTTTATGCCTTGATGCTTAGGTTTATTTATGACATTGCAGATCCAATTCACATAGTATTCATACTTTCATAATACCTTGTGGGTATTAGTGATAGTTGTACTATCCGATGATGTCCATTACTAAAAATGCCCAATGATGATAAAAATGCTACAATGTATACAAATCAGTGACAGTCCTAAGAGTCTGCATGTAGATGCATTTAAATATTGCATGATTTAATTTTTTTAAGAACAACATAAGGACTTGAGCTCAAAATGATTTCCTGGTTCATCCGAAATCCAAGTTAATTACTTACTCTAGGTTTCTGTTATTAATGTCATTGCATATCCATGGCATACATCCTGCATTCATAAATGAGAAAGAAAAAAATACAAAAACAAAGTATTCAAGCATTGCATTTATTTTACATCCTAAGTGCATCCATACATATATCTGTATAAAGAAAATCTCAAAAACATACATTTGCATATTCATCTAGAATCATTAAAACATATTTATATATCAGTAATAAATCAAAGAGCATAAATGATGTCATCATGTGAATCTATTATAACTCATCAAAATACCAAGTACATAATCACATGTGTATCACATCTAAACATTTATCAAAGCAAGAGAACCCATGAACATATCAAGATCAGAAACAACTATCCCAGATATATCAATAATGGAACAGATAAAAAATGTGGAATCATCTACAAAAGAGTATCAGTATGATCAGTGTGAAACAAATATCAAGTATTAAAAGTTTGCAGTACAATGGATGATCACAACATGATCAATATATATAAAATGTCTCAATATATCACAAAAACAATATCAAGTCTGACTGCCACCCTCTCCCTGACCTAGAGGAGGAGGAGGAGGAGGTGGTGTAGGATGAGCTGATGGAGGCATCACTCCCTTAGATTGTTGTGCCACTCGAGAATAGAAAGGAGCTCTCTGTCCCTCTGGAACTACCACATAATATAAACCAAAGTAGTATGCAACTCTCTGACCCTGATGAGTCGCTATGCGGGCTTGTGTATCTTGCTTTGAGTCTATCACCCTGTTGACCTCTCTCTGCTCTCAAGCGCTTAAGTTGATTATCTCTATTAACCAGTAAAGCCTCTAAAGTGGTGATCCTAGCCCTGAGATGCTCACACTCTCATTGACATTGAGATAAAGTATCACCATCCCTGCCAGAATATCTGCCTGTATCTCTGGGTGGATCCTGTCGAGGAGGCCCACCTCCTCCACTCGGTACCTATCCTGGTGGTCTCTGCTATTGTCGTTGCTAATCTCTGGTCAGTAATGGATCTAGATCTCTCTGTAAATGCCCTACACATCCTCAGGTGTGACTTCCATCTCACCGGTCGGGAGATGAAAGGTGTTGTGCTCTTAATGCCATCTATCGAAAAGCACAGTCAACAACCCCCGATTTACCCTGATATCAGGTAAATCTATGAGTGGAGCTAATCCTACACGGGCTACAATCTCTAACTCTGCATCTGTCAATAATCAAGACAATGCAAGGACTTGTTCTGGATAAGGTCCTCGAAAAGACACTACCTCAAAATCAATCTGTCAGCAGAAAGAAAATATAGGTTCCAATCAGTATTCTCTCTAAGGCAACTACGCAGAAAGGCTATCAGTTAAGTGTTTTTGGTCTTTAGAAGGAGAAAACAATCAAAATTTGGAAGAAAACTAACTATTAAACCAGAAATGACTCTATTTTTACGGGGTGCGGTCCTTTATACTGGATGCGATTTGCAATTTCCTGGATGCGATGGGGAATCTGGAAGCAATCATGGCTGGACAGGATGTGATGCGGGCCGCAGGGTGCGATCATGTTTCCACAGGACACGAGCAAATTCAAAAGTTGACACACTTTACACTACGTGACACAAGACTTCCTAACAGGGTGCAAACCCAAATTTACGGGATGTGACACAAGATTTGGGGTAAAAATAGGATGCGACGCGGGATTAACTAGACGCGATCCTGTACACAGGGTGCGATGCAAAATAAAAAGCCACATAACTTTTGCAAAAATGGACAAAAATGGAAATTGAAAACATGAAAAGGTAGGTTCTGAGGTACTCACTAGCGGTGCGTAATCGACCGGGCGTTGATATCGATGAGCGAGCTCAAATTGATGCTTCTCCATGGGGACCACCATCTTCTCTATAGAAATCTGAATTTGCTAAATACAAAAGTGAAAATGAATGGGTAAAAAGTGAATTTTGGGATATATATTGAACTTTTTGAGCTATTTAAGAGCTCTGAAACTCCTCCCAAACTATCAAAATTCAATTTTGTTTTTCTATGATCTATCAGGAATGAAATTAAACACACAGCTGATGTTTTCAACAACACAGTACACATTTTACGATAACTTCCCAAAATGCATAATTGCTATACATGTTCTGAAATTGATTGGCAGGCTTTACGCAATCAGTTTTCCAGGTTCTATATCATCAAGTGGCACATTATTCATCAAAATATTGGTCGCACATCATTTTATCAGACTCCAAACTCGCATTTTAAAATAGCTAACTTGGTAAAATTATGTTTTCTCTTAACACACCTTCGCTTCTTCATTTCTTCTAATTTATTCTTTCTCGATCCAATCGATCAGTTCAAGTGATATATCATTATATAGATGGATTTTATTATTTTTCCTTCGATTTCGTTCCTGAGGGGGCATGATCACACTTAAATCAATCAAATTCTTTCTTAAAAAGCACTAAAATGACTTCATCATCAAAAGACTAGGGGCATGGTAGTTTCCTTCGATCAAGTCAGAACTGTTGGATAGAAGGCTTTGGTTCTCACAAGCTGGATATCTATGTCTACATATTTTAAAGATCTTTATTAAGCTCTTGGCAGCTTCATACTGACTTTCGTTCGATCATGTCCGGAGTCAGTATTATCAATTCTCATTCGATCAAGTTTAGAATTGATACCTTAGAGCTCCTAGCAGCTCCGTACTGACCTTTGTTTGATCAAGTTAGGCGTTAGTATTATCAATTCTCGTTCGATAAAGTTTAGAATTGATATCTTCAAGATCTTTGTTGACCTTTGTTCGATCAAGATCAAAGTCAATACTATCAGTCTTAATTAAATCAAGTGTGAGACTAATCTCATTAGACATTTCGTTCAATCAAGTGCGAAATTCTCAAACTTTCGGAAGTCAACATCAATCATTCTTTGAATCAATGCGCTGCTTGCACATCAATTCAAAGAGGGGAAAATGTATCCACCCTAATTTGGTCTGCTCTGACCAGAGACCCTATTTGCCCTAAGTGTGATCATACCCCTAATTATGTCAAGACAATTCTTCAATTAATTGGCATAATTCATTTAAATCAAATTTAATCTCCTAAGTGATCTTATCACTAATTTACATTAATTGCTTTAGCCAATTAAATCAAATCAAATCAATTAAATCAAAACAAACAAATACATGGCTAAGGTAATTAATTAAAAGGAATTAAATAAAATCCTAATTACAACTCCTCACTTGCAAAAGGGAAAGTCAATTCCCTAGCCAATGAGAGTTAAACCACTTGGATCACCTCACATGGATCACCAAGGATTCAATCTCCACCTCTCTCCACAATTCAATCCTAACCTCTCATTCCTCAAATTCTTCTATAAAAGGAATGAATTTTGAGCTCAATGGGCCCCTAATCTTACAAGTTTGAAAGCATCCTTATGTTGCCCCTAATTTTAGAATTTCATTTGCAATCTTATGCTGCTCATATTCTTAGAGATTTTAAATGCATTTTAGTTCACTACTCTTATAATTTCACAATCTTTCAATTGGAGCTCTAAAATGAACTTTAATTGAGCATTTAGCTTCCATTTTAGTTAAATCTTCCATTCTAAGCATGACGTTGTCACTGATTTATGCATAATCTGAGGGCAATTATAGCATATTTCATACTCTTCTTAGATAGGGAGCAATATGTCAATTTTGGTGATTGATATGTGTTCTAACTCTTATATTTCATGTTATTTCACTAATGCAATGACATATTGAAGTGTTACATGTTGCAGCTAGCATATACACAAAATACACACACACACACACACACTAATTACTTCAAAGAATTCCTTAAACCAGAAGTGACTCATAGATTTGGAAGGCAAACCCAAAGAGGTTTCATCGCAAAGGATTCCTTGAAAAGATTGAAATCTGGGTACTAAGGTTTGAGGAGAAGCAAACTTTACCCCCAACACCATTGTTCCTGGAGGATGGAATCTCAGTCCTATTTTCTATCAAATGCTCTGATGAAAAAACCTTGCGCACAAGAGTAGACCTCCACATTTTCTTAAAGCACATGCTGCCAAGCCCTAATGAGCCATTTAGGCAGTTCTGCAAGCCTAAACCATAATCCATTAAATTGGGTAATCAAGTAATTGGTAGTGTAGAACTATTCTCCATCAAAAACCTCTTTTTCTCATAAAATACTAATACAAGAGAGGCGAAAGTCTATTTTATGAGAGCTTTTGAGCCAATAGACACCCCTTACAAATCATGAAACGAGCCCTCTTTAACAGGTTGGGCATCCCAAGATGAAGGTCTAGCTCTAGAACGCTCAACCCCGTGTGTCACGACATCTCGAAAGGATGACCCATGGGTAGCAATGGTTGTTTCCACCGTAGAGGCAGAGACAAGCGTTAGTTCCGAAGCTTGTAGTTTGCTAGAAATCCCTTTGGAAGGAGAGGGCATACCATGCTCAGAGGAGTGGAGGGCCGAGGGTACCTCGATAAAGTTAAGGTACAACCTGATCTGCAAAGAACATGTACCTCTAGACTAAAAATGTCACATGTTACTTGCATTTGTGAGCAGAACCTTACAAGATTTGAAGCCCCTTGCCATCTGAGAGAGAACAAGATGTGAGGAAGGTGCATAGATGTGCAAAGAAGCAAAACTCTTCGACATTGTGCTATTAAACATAGTGTATAAAGGCCTAAAATTATATTATTTTATTCACCTAAATTAATAATATATTAATTATTTTAATCAATTAATCCTATATTATTTTAATAAAATAAATCCCAATTATTTCTTTTCATTCCTTCAAATCATTTTAAAAAGTTAAATAAATTAATTATATTTTTGAAATCTGCATGTCCAATCATGTCCTCCAATTCATCATTAATACTCATGATGATGCCAAAACATCACTAGGGAGGAAAAAAAAAACCTAGACAATTTTTTTTTTAAAGTTTATTGATTAGGAAAGTGAAACCTTAATATCTTCAATTATGAAAATCCTTCTTTCCATTTACCCCATTCCAGCATATGGATCAACATGGCTGAGGACAAAGTACCTAAAGCTTGAGTGCTTTTTTGCTCCCAAACATTTAAAATTTCATTGTATGATAATACATAAGTAATTGCATCATTTGACAGCTCCCTGTCAGTATATGTGGGCCCTCTTAGGGCACAAATCCAATGAAATTTAGGGTATGGTGCGGAATGCGCATTACCTTTTCCACCAGTACCTTTGAAGTGGAGCCCCTCACTTTTCATCTGACATCGAGATTATTGAATCAAAACAGAACAATATGAGGCAGAGGGGAGGATAGGTAGTGAGAGTGACACAGTGCCAGACATTGGAGTAGCCTCTAGGTCCAAACATCATCAATACCAAGACCAATAATTGAATTAACTAAGCTAGATTAGCTTAGCTTAATGGAGTGGTATAACTTGTGTACAACATACCCACATTGAGAATAATGAAAGCCGTGTAATGAAATGCTTGCATTTACTGCCTCATTGAATGCAGTTTCTGTGTCTCTTAAGCAGCGTCGCATAGCATTTGGGCATCTGCAATGGATGACCAGTACAAATGTTCTTCCATTCTTGTGGTGTATTTAATGCTGCTAGGTGTGACTGAGACCTCGGCATCCCTGTCTCCAAAGGGAGTCAACTATGAAGGTATTTAAATCTATGTTTCTGACAGAATTTGAACTGGGTTTTTAATTTAACCTCATTTGCAGTTTTATCTCCTCTATTCACAGTTTATTTACATTGCATTTGTTAAAAACCCAGTTCATATGCAGGGCATTTCTTATATTACCCATTTCATTCGAGCTGTATCCCGCATGACACCCATTTCATTTGCATTGAGTTTCTCAGAACACCCATTTCACTTGCATTGCATTCCACATGATAACCATTTCGTTTGCATTATATGCCCTCTGATACCCATTTCATGTGCATTGCAGTGGTGGCTCTAATTTACATTAGAGATGCACTTACGGACACAAACAATGTGTTAAGGGAGTGGGACATAAACTCTGTGGACCCTTGCAGTTGGAGCACAATAAGTTGTGCAGTTGATGGATCTGTCATGGCAATGTGAGTTGTAATATAACCTGTTCTTTCTGATTTACTTTTGTGGTTATTGAAATCACAGCTTTGGGAAGAAGAGCTGATGTTTTGTCACAACAATGTGAGTTGTCATATAGGTTTTTTAATCTGCTTCAATTTTGTCATTTTTGAAACCTAGGTGTTTGTAATTATAGCTTCCACTGCTTTTCGTTGAATGACAGGTTAATGCCCAACGAGAGTTTGTCTGGAACTCTTTCTCCATACATTGGAAACTTGACAAACCTTCAGTCCTTGTAAGTTAAACGCTCCTCTTAATCAATGACTTATGTTTAACTTTAGAGTAAGAAACCCGCTTGAAGATTGATTGTCTAATATTTCACTATTACAATTAAACCCTAAATACTATGTAGCAGCTTCTTCAGTATTTTATGTTGCAACTGTCAAAAACTGTCAGGTATGCTGTGATGATGTAACATTAGAATCGTGCAAGTTAAAAGGAGATGTCTTCATCTGGGGTTGTTTTTGCCTCTATATACTAGGTGCATACAGAGACTTTGTTATTGGCCTTGTTTTGCAAGTTTTTTTTTCAAATTTTCGGCTGTGTGAACATAATAGGTATTTTATTTTTTCACTAATTGTTGTTGCTAGCACTGCCAAAGTATTTGGTACTTAGCCTTTTGGGGAATAAATAAAAACCACAAGGATAGAAATAAAAAAAATTATTGTCAACAGCTGTTTGTCTACAACCCATTTACATATTTCTTATTATTGTTGCTCCAAGACTGATTTTATGGATAATGAATCTTGTTTTTTCTGTTTTCATGATATTTGTTCTTTTACATTTAAGGCCGAACCGTAAGTCATCTGACTGGGAAGCAGCCACGGCAAAAAATAAGAGTATGAATGCCTAAATTTTTTTGCAAATAGAACGAAATTGAAAATATATACAATATTTTTTGAAAACAAGTCTTTGTCTCATTCTGGCGAATCCCACTAAATGGAGACATCACAGAAAAATATAAAAAATTACATCACCAATTTAAAGAAATTTCCCTATTTAATAACTTATTACATCAGTTTTATGCTTTGATAGCTTAGTCAGGCAACTAAGATTTCATAAGAACTCAGGAAACTAATGGGTAGCAGTAGACCTCATCCTTGGAGTGAAAAAATTGGTCATAAATCAACTGAGAGTTCCCTGGCTTGTCTTCTCGGAGAGTATAATTAATTGTGACAGCACTCAGTTACTGGGGAATAGTATTGCACAATTAAGAAATTTAGTCTTTATTTCTTGAGATCATTATGTAGTTGTCTGCAACTACTACATTTTAGAGATCCGGGAAAGGGTTTTGTGACTATAATTAGGTTTCAAGTCATTGTTGTAGATGACAATTGTGCTATATGGCTGAACAACTGGATTGGGAAGGCATTGGTGAATCTTGTCATTGAGAAAATAAGGTTTTCACAGTCCATGGCATGAAGAGACTAAAGCTTTTGGAAAAACTGTGTAGAAAACTTTTCACCTCAAAACGCTTCTGTACCATCACCAAAATGAAAACAGATATGTAAGGATTTAAAGTATCACCTACTCCAAAAAGGAACTCGTAAGAAAGGAGAAAAAGAAAACAATTTAATAAATTAGATATTATAAATAGTGATAATTTCAACAATTCATTCAAAATAATTAATACATGCTTATTTGTTTAATGAGGGACATCTTTAATAAATTGATAATAGGTCCCTTGAGTCATCACGCTGGAGCACATTGTAGCAAATGAAGTGACTACAAATACCCCACCCAAGAGAGGTGCAATGGATATGATTTCCTTCGCAGTTTTACTTTTGCAAACTTATATTCACATTACTTTGTTTTGTCACATTCCACAACTATCCCTGCCCATTATCTATTGGAATTATTTTTACCTCTGGTCATAAAGAACAAAAAATAGTTTCTCCAAGAAGTACACAATGTAGCTATGTATAGAAAAACGAGAAACTTTTTATAGAGGTTCACAATTAATCTGAGACTGCATCCCTTTCTCAAGAACGATGGTTCTGTTTCCCTAATTGCAAAATCATCATCGCAGAATAGTTGATAGGAAATATAGGTAAAGGGGTTGTCCATGTATGATAGCTTTGCTTTATTTTGTAAGCGTGTTTAACTTGTCTACAAAGTAGGGTAGCATCATTTTGATGTTTCTAAATTCTAAGTATGGGAATGCAAAAATTGTAGTCCTTACCACTATGACCTTAAGTTTGTGTTATTTTTGTGAGAGTCATATTTTACAAACATTGGTAATCATTCTTAAGCAGACATCCTAGAGATTCCTTTAGAAAACCATGTTGTAATTTAATTGTCATTGATGGATGTCCCATGACAGGCTATTACAAAATAATGAGATTTCTGGACTAATTCCAGTGGAATTGGGGAAGTTGAAAAAGCTTGAAACCCTTGATTTTTCTGGAAATCAATTTAGTGGTTTGATTCCAAGTTCGTTAGGTCAGCTAAAGAACTTAAAGTACTTGTAAGTATCATGTGAACTATAATGGAGAATTCACTTTTTCCTCTTGCTTCTCTTGGTCATTTTTTATCAGAGTTAGTGTAGATCATTTCTCTATGAAATATAGAATTCTTACAGGAAGATTGGGTATATTCTGAACTGATCAGGCGAATCAACAACAACAAGCTTTTTGGACCCTTTCCAGCAATGCTGGCCAACATTTCAGGGCTGACTTTATTGTATGACTCTTTGCTTGTTAACTTATTTCATTTTTTCCGTGTTACTCCATTACCCACATGCTTATCAGTTTCTAAGCAATTCTCATATGAATTCAGGGACTTGTCCTACAATAATCTGAGTGGTTCTATACCGAGAATTTTGGCAAAGTCATACAAGTAAGAATATTGAGAAAGATGAAAGTTTATTGTCAATTTTTGCAAGCCTCCTAGTGCAGACATTGTATAAGCACTTTGAACTTAATGATGTGACTATTGTGTGATTATAAACTTATACCCCTCTTTCTCTAATGTGCAGTATGTCTGGAAACCCGCTTCTCTGTAACAGGGTAAAGGATTGCCGTGTTGATTCTCACTCACCCCTTTCGGTCGCTCTCGATCCTAATAAACGTACTGCACTCAATTGGAGTTGCTATACACATTTTCCTTTTTTTAAATCAAGTTCTGACAGTGTTGATTAAACTTACGTGGATATGTTTTTCTAACACTAACAGATACAGAACCCTCCGGACAGCATAAGAGTCTGAAGGTGGCTATTGTACTTGGTGTTATTTTTGGTTGTCTAGCTGTCTTTATACTTTCCATAGGACTCCTCCTCTGGTGGCAAAAGAGACATCACGACCTTGTATTCTTTGCAGCTAATGGTTTGTTAAAAATCTCAGAATAGAGAATGTAGTTTGCTATTATTGTAATACATTTTGAAATTTTTGGAGACTTTGGTTACAAGATGTATAAAATGGAATTGCAGAACAGCGTGATACTGATGTATGTATGGGAAATTTGAAGAGATTCTCCTTTCGAGAGCTCCAGGCTGCTACAGATAATTTCAATCCCAAGAATATTTTAGGTCAAGGAGGGTTTGGAATTGTATACAAAGGTTGTCTACGAGATGGCACCTTGGTAGCAGTGAAAAGACTGAAAGACAATAATGCTGCAGCTGGAGAAGTCCAATTTCAAACAGAGGTAGAAATGATAAGCTTGGCGGTGCACAAGAATTTGCTACGATTGAATGGATTTTGCATGACACGGACAGAGAGACTGCTGGTGTATCCTTACATGCCAAATGGAAGTGTGGCGTATCAACTAAGAGGAGGTCTCTTATCCTCCCTCCTTATAGCATGTTAGAACAGAACTGTAAGATAAGGATACTAACTGATGTTAATATGCCTGCAGATAATAGTCAGAGGAAACCCGCTCTGGATTGGTATATTCGCAAGAGGATAGCTCTTGGAGCTGCAAGGGGACTTTTGTACTTGCATGATCAATGTGATCCTAAGATTATTCACCGTGATGTAAAAGCAGCAAACATATTATTGGATGAAGATTTTGAAGCTGTTGTGGGAGACTTTGGATTGGCAAAGCTCTTAGATCAGAGAGATTCCCATGTTACTACTGCTGTTCGAGGCACTGTTGGCCACATAGCTCCAGAATATCTGTCGACAGGGCAATCATCAGAGAAAACTGATGTATTCGGCTTTGGAATATTGCTGTTGGAACTCATAACTGGACAAAAAGCTCTCGATTTTGGTCACGATTCTAAGCAGAAAGGTGCAATGCTTGATTGGGTGAGTAGCATAAATGTTTTCTGTGTAACTCTAGCAAAGTATTAAATATTTTCCAGTGTTCTGTGGGGACACGTTCCCAGGGGTCTGGATGGATGTCTAGAAAACTTGGAGGAGATACCCCTTGTTTTTAAACTGGACAGCCTGCTTCATTTGGTGCTTAAAATTTTCAAAATTTTAACTTTTTAATTTAATGAATAAAACTTAAAAGTGAAAAAGCTAAAAAGGGGAGGATTGTCATTGCAAGGCAGCACATCGTTTTTACATTTTAATTTTTCAACAGTGTTTAGTTCATTGAAGTTATTTTTTTCAGCCATCCCAGCATCAGTTAAGTTCTGTTAACTCAGAGAAAACTAGTATTTTCTAGTCTTCACGACTTGGTAGTCTTAGAGGTCACCAATATGCCATGTACAATATTGCTGCCCGTAGGCATGAATTGTGGAAACCAAACCTCTGATATTTCCATGGAACTGGACCTTGCTTGTGATGTGAATGGGCCAGATTGAGTAGAAAAAAATTATATGTTAGGTTTCTATTTGATATGGAACATGATTTTTTCATTTGATTGCATGATAGGTTAAGAAGCTACATCTGGAGAGGAAGTTGGATCTAATAGTAGATAAGGATCTGAAAGGTTTCTATGATAGAGTTGAAGTCGAGGAAATGGTGCAAGTGGCCTTGATATGCACCCTATTTCATCCTGGACATCGTCCCAAGATGTCTGAAGTGGTGAGAATGTTGGAAGGAGATGGACTGGCAGAAAGATGGGAAGCATCACAGAAAGTGGAAACTCCTAGCTACAGAAGGATGGAGTCTATTCCCAGGAGGTACTCAGATTTTGTTGAAGACTCTTCTTTTGTTGTGCAAGCAGTGGAACTTTCTGGTCCTCGATGACTTGCTACCTACAGGCTGGTCATCAGTTTCCAATTTCTGTTTGAAGTCTGTATGGACTCCAAAATTTTAGCTGGGAGATGTGTCATAAAATCTACAGTTTTTTTCCAAGTGTAATATATATTATCAAGAGTGGTAAGGTCAATGTATTCTTTTTGTAAAATATATTGTCATATATTGAAGATAATCCCTTGTTGAGGATTCTGTTTACATAATACCCATGTAATTATCCATTACAGTGTTTTAGCATTGTCTCATTGGTGCTTTCTTTGAGCTGGTTTCATAACTTTTGCTGCCATTGTGAAAAGCTAAATAATTATCAGTCGTGAATTCAAGTTCTTTTGAGAGTTTCGAAGGTAGTTCTGAAGTGGGTGGGGGTTGATATTTTGAAATGGAAGCATAAGAGTTCTTGTTCTTAGTGGAGAAATTGTGTGGAGTTCTTAAAAGGAGTGGAGGATTGGAATGTATGATGTGGCATAAAACCAAATAGATGTTTGTCTCTAAGTGAGGAATGAAAGACAAAATACAAATGGATAGTAACAAAGGCTGTGAAAAGTAAGCATCAAAAATTGCTTGTTGATGCACAAGACTAGAATGGGGCTCACAAATAACTGTATCCTAACCAATACTTCTGATAATGTGAAATGGAAGCATAATAATTAACATCTGGAATGGAGAAAAAAATGGTGTGAAAGTTCATAAAAGGTACAGGGATAGGAAGATATGATGTGGCATAAAACCAAGATATGTTTCTTTTTGCAAGTGAAAATGAAAGAACAAAGAAAAATGGATAGTAACAAAGGCCGTGACACTACTTTTTATTAGTCTTAAATGAGAGTTTGCAAAGATACCAAATGGGATATCAACAACAAATGCTCCTAAACAAGCCCTCTAACACACACTAATGGCCAACAATTCAGTCTTTATTACATAGTTTTGTAACCTCTTGAATAACATTGGTCAAGGTAGTAAAAGGCACAGGAAGTAGTTTTGGATGTGCAAGGGTTCATCTTCACTCTTGCCTTCATTTTGTTACCCTATTTTCAACCATCTTGGTTTTCTTTGTCTAATACATTGCTTCTCAAAAGTGCGAATAATGACTACACTAGACATCACCAATCAAGTGGGTTTGCCATCACCAAGCTTCAATTTCTATGAGAAATTTTCAAGCCTCTATAACCCTTTAATTATACATGTGCATGAGGTTTGTGCAAGTCACTTATATTTCTGGGTGATGTGGATTGCTCACGCTTCGATGCTGCAGCATCATACTGTTGTGAGGTTTTCACACCATGATCCCATTACAAATGGGCACCCCCCTCTTTTAGTTAGGCTGCCTTAGGTCTAGAGAGAGATTAAGTTGGGCAGTTCTCCTTTTCAGAAGTGAAGTCTTGAGATGTAAAGGAGAGCAAGAAATTGGTAAGACTTCGGGGTTAAAGTGAAATCATAATCAATAGTGGTGGCTTCAAACAAAGAATTAAGTGTGAAGTTCATGGATTTTGAACAAGGCATGAGAATGGAGATGAAAATGGGCATGATTCAAGTATGGAAAGTGCACAAGCATGAAAGTCAAACATTCAGACCTGAAATGAAGCTCATTGAAAATGGAGGTAAAGATGATTATCGTGGACCTAACACCAATATGCAATAACCAACCTAAACTTCGGTTTTGATCAAGGGATTAAGAGGCAGGTTTGGTTGAGATAGTTCCCTTTGTGATAATCCTGAGATCAAGTTAGATTCTGACCTGGTCTTAGGATTTATAATCTTGGCACCCTTTAAATCTCCGCCCTAGTATAGGGGTAGTCCAAGGAAGAACTTCAACTCCAAAGTTAATAAAATGATGAAAAATGAAGATGGGAGATGGAAATCAACCAAAATTTTGAAGGTAGCTGATCAAAATTGGAGATGATGAATTCGCAAATGTGTTCCATGATGCAGATCCTTGGTGAAGTCCAATCAAAATCAGGTGAAAGTGAAAGAAAAGCATGAAAATAAGGATCTAAGGTGGATGGACAAATAGAATTAATGAAGTTTGGGGATTGGTGAGTTCAGATATCCAATGAAATAATCCTGAGGTCGAAATTTGACCACCTCTTAGGATTCATAATCCCGAAAAGCCACATATTTGTGACTCCTTTTCCATATAAAATCCTAATAACCAGTCAAATCCCGCCTAGGTCCAAGACACAAAATTTCAACTCTAAGTTGGTGAAATGATAGGTGTTGAGGACGAAAGATGAAAATCAGATGAAGTATTGAGAGAGGGTTGAAAGGGCTAAAAGGAAGATCAAATTCAAAGTAAAATTAAATTTAATCTTGACATAAGGTTGGATTCTGACCCCTTGTCAGAATTCTTAATCCTAACTTGCTTCAAATCTCTGCCCCAAATTAGGTCGATTATGGGAGGTGATGTTCAATGACAAAAAATCGATGAAAGGGTGATGGGAGATAACTCATGATGTTGCAAATGTTGATTCTTGTAAAAATCTGGTAAAGGGTAGATTGAATCAAGAGAAAACCATCAAAATATTGAGAGAGGGTTGAATGGGCTAAAAGGAAGATCAAATTCAAATAAAATTAGATTTAATCCTGACATAGGGTTGGATTTTGACCCCTTGTCAGGATTCATAATCCTAACTTGCTTCAAATCTCCACCCCAAGTTAGGTCGATTATGGGAGGTGATGTTCAAAGAAAAAAAATCGATGAAAGGGTGATGGGAGATAACTCATGACGTTGCAAATGTTGATTCATGTAAAAATCTGGTAAAGGGTAGATCGAATCAAGAGAAAACCATTGAAATGAAGAAGTGAAAGTAGAAGATCAAGAGAAATCAATAACTACAGGGGCGTATGCAAGTTCAAGTTTGTAATGAAATAGTCCCAAGAGGAGGTCGGAATCCAACCACATCTCAGGACTCTAAATCTCGAGAGCCCCTGAATTTCCACCCCCCTCTCCTTACAAAATCTCGACACATGCCATATTGCCACCCAAGAAGGATGGGAGGTTTAAGGATACAATCAAACCCGCATGGGTAAATAAAATCAAAACTAGGGCCAAGAAATTGAAAACGACTCAATATTGGAATGTGAAGTGGTGATTTAGAGTTTGGAATTTGCCAATGGAGTAGGTCAGCTTGATTATGGCTACAAATATTTGATTTCAAACGATTTTGATTGGCCAATTCATCATGTTGGCCCAAACCAGAAGTTCCCACCCTTTCATCCTAGACACCTATATATAGGGGATGATTTGATTTCATTTTCACCACTCAAATTATCATTTCCATGAACAGATCAAACTTCCTAAGAAGAGCAACAATTTTATGATTGAGAGAAAGCAATTTTAGAGAATTTGGAAGGCAAAAACATCACTGATTTTCGGGCTAAAAGAAGTTAAATCTCGACATATAATTAAGCATCAAACTCATTTAAATCTAAGACTTTGAAGACTTCAATTTCAAACCAGGAGAATAAAGCCATTTTGCATCAAAATCAGAACTCTTGCATTCAAGTTTTAAGTCCTAGATCAGTAAGGCAAGTTGTTCCATTCAAGTTATTAGTGATTTTTTTTGGAAATGCTAAAGGATTGAGGTTGTCTTGTTTTAGAAAGAGTTCTAATTTAGCATAAATTGATCTAGTTTCCTGTGTGAATTATTTCAAGAGTAAGATCTTGTTTTCCAATCTTATTTCCAAAATTCAAAAGGCTATTTGATTGCAAGTTCAAGGATGTCAGGAGCTAAGGCTTCAAACTCAAAGAAGGATAGACAAATCCAGATAAAGAATGATACGAAGGATATGATGCCGAAGACAAACTTTACCACGAAGAACAAGAAGATTGGAGACACCAATCTCGAACCTGTCAACATGTTGCAAGTGAGAGATCGGATGTAAAGAGGGAATTCTTCAAGGATGGCAAGAAGAATGGTGACGAATGGAATTATTCAATCAACTGCCTTTCCTCCTACATTGCAATGCACTGAGCTAGTACTTGAGTGTGCCATGCGCTACAACCCACAAACAAAGTCTTTCCATAACGACAAAGAGAAGCAAATGTTGACTCTCCTCACTGAATGGGCAATTAGAGAAATGTTCAACATGCCATATCACAAGTTGGGTGTCTACATGACAAAGGAGAAAGTCTTAAAACTCTATAATGATCAAGTGGGTGCTTGTGCTATGAAGATGAATGAAGAATGGCTAAATGAACCAATGAGCCATCACTCCAAGATATTGAAGTTGTCCAAGTTAACCAAGTCAAATTTTAAGGAGGATTATGACAACCTCATCATCATGCTAAGTAGGGTCATGGGAGAGCCACACAGAGCTATTTTCGAACCTTGGATGTTTTATCTCATGGACAAGATATCTATAGGTGAGGTTATGTTTGAATGAGCCAAGATAATCAATGATAACCTTGACCTCCAGTTGAGGATGATAAAGAAAACGAAGGCATTTCATATGACTTCCTATTTGGTCTACATGTTGGCCATGGTATTCAAATATCCAGGATTGAATAGCTTGGGGCGATGTGGAATTGGAGCACGAGAATTACTTGTACATGAGTGTTATCCACCATTGCATCTCCATAACAACAAGCACTTCAAGATTTTCAATGATGCCTTTGCCATGCAAATTGTAAGAACACTACAGGAGGCTCCACATAAAAGATTATCTAAGGAAGTAAGAAGCTAATAAAAAAACACGACTCATGGTATATTCAACATCCTAATTTCACATACATTCGAGTGTGGGGAAGCACTTGTTGTCCTCGAAAGATCCCAAGGTATCCTAATAACAAGCTGGTGATCATGGAAGTGGCAAGGCAACTAATTGCCTATGACAAGATTCAAAAGCACAAACACAAGCCAAGGGTTGGATTTCAATTTAATTTTGGAAGCGAAACTTGCCCATCTCTTACAACAGTTGAGGCCAATGAGAAGGATTTTGAAATTCATGGTTTGGGATATTATGATGTAAGAGATAACTTTGATCCAGAAAAAAAATTAAGAGAGCACATGGAAACAAATTCCTTCACATTCCACACAGAAGATTATTGGGCTGATGCAGCTAATGATTTAGAGGCCAGGAAGATGATGTTCTCAAGGCTAACAATAGATATGATCAATAAATACAAGTGGAAGAAAATTTAAGTCCCTGATCAATTGGAGGAAGATGACAAAATCACTAGAGGAGACTTTGAGACAACTACAAATCATGAGTTGGAATCTATTAACTAGGCGGATGAGAAGGAGATCAATTTAGAAACTTTGATGATCTTAGTTACAATTTTCACTCAAGAGTGGTTGGATAGAAAGATGGCAAGTTCGGTAAGAAGAGGAATCCCACTGACATATGAAAAGATGAAGGAGGTAGAGGAAGTTGAAGAAGAGTCATTTGAACAACCCCAAGCATCAAATGAAAGACAACAAGATGAGAGTAGCAAAAAGAGGAAGAATGTTGGGAAGAACCTGCCAAGTAAGAACTCAAAAGACAAAGAGATGAGGATTGAGGAGCCACAAGCCAAGAAGCAAAAACCAAAAGCTCCTCCATCCAAAGAAAGTGCCACTTCTAAACAAGGAAAGACTATCCCAACAAAAAGAAAGGAAGAAAGTCAGGATTCCACCTCTAAATCAGAGGATGATGTTAGCCAAAGCTCTTTAAGTTATTCTCGTCTAAGTCTAAGTAAGGTAGCAGAAAGCCCTCCTCCACAAAGGGTAGATGAAGATGAAATGATAGATATTGAGGATTCTCCCAAAGATGGTGAAATTCCACCTCCAAAAAGGGCCCCAAGCGAAGATGCAACTATCATACTAGTTGAAGAACAAGATAGAGGAGAACCTAATATTGGATTGGGAGAATGAAAAGCACCCTCTTGGTTGAGGGAGATGCTGCATGAGAAAGAAATTATAGAACCAAAACTAGTTGAGGACATTGAGAACATGATAAAGAATCTTGAGAAGGAAAAAGAAAGTCATCCTGCAAGGAGGTTAGCTAAGGTCATTAGAGATGATTCAGGATCCCACAAAGTCCAAATTGCCATTACAAAAGGAGATAAGACAAGGGATAGCATCCTCACTCAAGATTATGCTATTATTGAACATGATATGAGAGTTACTACAAAGACAACAATTTGAGGATGCTCATGGAGCTATTCAAGTTTTGCAGGAAAAAGTGAACAAAGAGGTTTGAAAGAAGAAGAAATATAAGGAAGAAAGTCAAAGATTCGGGGAGTATCTCAAACATGTACTCAATCCTATTCAATAGAAGGACCAAACATTTGCACCACCTCTCACCCTCAAAAGAGAGTCTGCTGAAAATTTGGAAAATTTGAAGATGTCGTTCCAAGAATCGAAGACATGGATGGAGGAAGTTGTGCAAGAAGTAATTACCTTTCTCCAAGAATTCCTAAGGCAATATCATGCAACCACATTGATAAAAGAAAGGCTCCAAGCCTTGTGTTGGTTCCCAAATCAACAGATTGGAAATATCTAAGAGTATGCCAACTTCTATGTGTTGGATGATATCAGTTTTGGTTATTGATCACGCTGTTGATATTCATGTTTTGTCACTGATGTCAACATATATTTCTATGGAGAAGACAGACAGACTACTTAACTAGAAGGAGTGTACGGACACTGTACGGATGATTCAGAACGATCGAAGTTGGATTTAAGCAGAAGGATGTGTGCTAACCTTATTCTTAAGGTCTCTTGACTCTATGTTACATACTGTGGATATTACAGTTGATTTGGTGAAGACTGGTTTTCTGGACTGTAACTGTGATTTTGGACAGAGCAGGTCTCTATGTTTTGGGTATATCTTTCGGGCGAAGATATTTAAGAACTTGCGAGCTTACTAATGGACAACCGACACATGGTAGAGTAATGAATTGAGTTCGATTCTTGATTGGATATTGATGACGTCAGCTGTGGCATGTATTGTGGAGAAGACCTATTTCCTGGCCAACTTCAGACATGTTGCATGTGAAATTAATTGTGAGCATGAATTACAGATCTGGAAGTATATGTAATGGATTGTTAATGTTGTATACTTGTTATAGATACCGTGTGTATCTTAGCAAGGGGCTATGTAATTATTTGTATGATGGAAAGCCTTAATTGGCCGACCTAGTTAATTATGTATTAGGAAAGCTTAACTGACTGACCTAATGAATTATTGTAAGAGGGTATATATGAATGATAATTTCTTGTGGAGAAGTGTGAGAGAGAAAGATAAAGAAAGAGAAGTGTCGAAGCTGCGAAGCTTGTTGACTGCTAGATACAAGCAGAGTTGATAATTCATTGGAACTGACCAAGCAAAGATAGTTGCTATCAGACAATTCGCTGTAATGTGTATTTACTTTATACACTTGATTCAGATTGTAAATCCTTGAGGGTGGCTTTAACTTCTTTGAGCAGTGTGCCTTGGCAGTGAGTCTACTATTTTCTTTGACTCCTAATAGGGTCTGTCTCCTAACAGGGACTGTGTACTGTAATGTTGTAACAAGCTCCTAACAGGGCTAATATCTTTTAACAAGGATACTATACTCTCAGTACATTATTTGTGGGTGTTAATTCCCACTGGGGTTTTACCTTTAACAGGGTTTCCTTGACAAAAAATATTGTGTTATGGTGTTGGTATTTACTGTGTTATCATTTGCATTTGCAGATTTGGTTTATAAAGTATAAAGTTTAATAATCTAGATTACAACTGATTCACCCCCCCTCTTAGTTGTCTTGTGGACTGTTATTCCTAACAATTGGTATCAGAGCTATGGGTCCTCAGAGAGAAAGTTTAATAGCTTGAGGTGATCTTGAAGATGACTTACTACATGAAGGATAGTCCAAAGTTTGATCCTGAAAACTTTGATAGTTGGCAGAACAAGATGAGAACACATTTTCTATGTTTGGGAATTGATTACTGGATGATAACAAAGAAGAAGGAAAAGGTAGCGAGAGGATGAATTAGAGAAAGCCAATGAAGATCAAAAGAAGTTATTCTCATGCAATATGGTTGCAAGAGAATCCTTAATCAGCGCACTATCAGAAGGAGAATTTACTAAAGTAAAGGACTTGGACTCTGCACATGAAATATGTACAAGACTGGAAGCACTATATGTTGGAGACAAGTTCACAAAGCAAGCAAAGTTACAGAACTGGAAGACAAAGATGGAATCACTGAAGATGAGAGAGGATGAGAACATCAGAGCATATGCACAAAGAATTACTGAGGGAGTTACTGGTATTAGGAACTCTGGAGGAACTTACAGTGAGGAAGAAGTGATTGCAAAGATACTTAGGTCTTTGACATCTGCATATAGAACCAAGGTTCAGGCTATAGAGGAGATCATACCTCTGACACCGAACTTCACCAGAGAGATGTTGATTGGCAAGCTAACTACATTTGAAGCTGCAGAATTGGGAGATACTTTACCTAAGGTTGAGTCAACCTTCAAAGCAACCGTGCACAAAAGCAAAAGAATCTTACCTGTAAATGCAAGCACGAGCAGTAATGACCTAAGAGAAGAACTTGGAGCATATGTTGATGAATGAGAACAAATAAAAGAAGAAGAAAGAAAGCTAGATGAAATCGTTGCACTGATTGCCAGAAGAGAAAATAGAGGTAAGGCTAAGTTTGAGGGAAAATTACCTTTGAAATGTTTTTCATGCAACAAGATCGGTCATTTTGCATCTAGATGTCCTACAAGAATTCCAAAGCACAAACCTAAGTTTTTCAAGTCTAAGTTCTCAAAGGATAAGGAATGTTATTATGCTAGTGAAGGTATATATGATGATGAAGATGGTGACTATGATGAAATTGGATTTATTGCTATTAAAGATGATGAACCTATGCATGAAGAAAAAGCATTAGTGTCCCGAGTTGAAAATAAATCTGAATGGGTCATAGATAGTAGTTGTTCACATCATATGACTTGAGATAAAAATAAGTTTGTGAGTTTGAAAAGACATGATGGTGGTGTTGTTAGATTTGGTGACAATACTCCTAAACTTATTATTGGAATTGGATCTATTTCCTTGGATGGAAAGATTAACACTGACAATGTATTACTTGTTGACGGACTTAAGCACAATTTGTTGAGTGTTGGACAACTAGTGGACAAGGGTTATCAACTGAACTTCATAAATGGAAAATGTTCTATCAAGAGAAAAACACAAGACTTGATAGCATCTGGTACTAAATCTAGAGGTAATGTATTTGAATTGAACACATCTGAAGCTTCTTGTTTTATTGCAAAGGTTGATGACAGTTGGTTATGGCACAAAATATTTTGTCATGTTAATTTTGATAACATTGTGAAGGCAAGTTTGACAAAAGCAGTAAGAGATCTACCTAGAATTGTAAAGCCATCTAACACTATGTGTAGAGAATGTGTTATGGGGAAATAGACTAGAAACAATTTCAAGAGCAAAGCTTATTCAGCAAAAGGGAAGTTGGATCTAGTGCATACATATCTGTGTGGTCCTACAAGAACAAGATCATACTATGGTGAAAGGTATTTTATACTTTTTGTTGATGACTTTTCTAGTATGATGCGGGTCACATACTTGAGAGAGAAATCTGAAGCATTTGACAAGTTCAAGTTATTCAAGGCAAAATTTGAGAATGAATCTGGTTTAAAGATGAAATTTTTGAGATCAGACAGAGGAGGAGAGTTTACATCAGAACTGTTTAATACATACTATGAAGAAAATGGAATACATAGACAAACTTCAGCTCCTAGAACTCCACAACAGAATGGGATAGCAGAGCGAAGAAACAAAGCCATATTAGATGTTGCAAGGACTATGTTGCTGGAAGGAAATGTGTCACATGTTCATTGGAGAGAAGCAATTGACACTATTGTGTACACATTAAACAAAATTCAGATCAGAGAAGGTACAAATAAAACTCCTTATGAATTATGGTTTGTTCATGCACCTACTGTGAAATATTTCAGAATATTTGGTAGTAAATGTTATATCATGAGAGATGATGAGATATGTAGTTTGATGGTAGAAGTGATGAAGGAATCTTTCTTGGTTATTCCACTAAGAGTAAAGCATATAAATATTTCAATCTGAGACTGAGGAAACTGATTGAAAGCGCCAATGCGAGGATAGATGCAAATTTTTAAATTTAGGAAAGAATGTATGATTGTGGACAGATAACATAAACAAAAGAAGTTGTTGCTAAACCTGAAGGACCCTTAATGATCGAGAATGAGATTGAAGAAGAAGAACATGACGAAGCTACCGAGACATTGAAGACACCAAGGTATGTCAAGAAAAACCATCCTAAAGATCAAATTATTGGTGATGCAAGCAAAGGCATGATGACTAGATCTAGAGTTAGAGATGAGATCTGTTTGATTTCTCAAGTTGAAC
>MU225303.1:385703-407848 GCA_018584345.1 Thuja plicata
AAGATAAATGAGTATTTAATTCATTTATTTAATAATTGTTTTCAACATGTGAGATAATTGAATTCTTTTAAATTAAGAATTACTTTATTTGATGAAATGAAATTAATTTAATTGGAAGAATTTAATTAGTAAGTTTAAATATTTGATTTTAAACTATAGGAAATTGAGTTTAATTAATTAAATAATGATAATTAATCAATTAAAGCTTAATTAATTAAATAAAATTAATTAATTAATTAATTTTGGGAATTGGATTAGATGATTTGAGAAGTGAATTTAGAAGAAAATAAGCGATTAATTTAATGATTAAAAAACCATTAATTAATAGATGAAAATTAGTGTTTTTAATGTAAAGTCGCAAGCCTGTCCATTTTAGGGTGTCTACAGCAAATAGTAGAAGTAGATCTAAAAATGAAGCTATTACATTCAATAGATATGCAATTGTATTTCAAATGTAAACAAGTATGTAAATATGAAAGCTTGGACTCAATATTAGAAACCATAAACCTCCATGATTGTATTCTTGGAATCCACCTTGAAGGAAGAATGAATGAATATTGAGGATTCACAAAGGATCTTGAACGAAGATCAAATCACCATGATGGATAGATCTAGGGTTTGAATGATGAATCTTAAATGCTTGAACCAAATCCCTTCAAAGGATTGAATGCTTGAATCCTTGATCTTAAATTGAGAACTTGAATGCTTGAGAGGAAGACTTGAAAACCTTGATTGAACACTTGAAATATTGAGAACATGTATAATAATGGATGCTTGAAAGTAGGCAATAATGTGCTTGTCTCCAAGTAGATGATTGATTCAAAATGAGAGGAGAAAGCTTCCTTATATACCAATCTAGGGGAAAATATTATAGAGAGGCCTACATAGGAGAATTAAATTCCAATTATACCTATACCCCTAGAAGTGGACCTATATTAAATATAATTTAAGAGTCGTCGCTTTAGAATCTGAAATAACCGACCCAGAAGCGCGAAAATGAACTTTTGAATATCCCCTGACATCTGAAAAAATTTCTAATTGGAAAGGGGGACCTGGGTCAAGGTTGAGGTCAACCCTGACCTAGGTTAGGGTTGAGGTTGACCTTGACTTAGGTCAAGGTCAAGGTCGACCTTGACCCAGGGAGTCAGAACCCCTGGAAAATGTGCCAGGTGGGATAAACAGTGTCTGGAGAGGCCCAATCAGGGTCCTAAACATGCACAGAAGATGTAGAAGGGGAAGAAATGAGAGGAAAACATGGTGATGGCCCAAAAAACCCCCTAATGAGGGCTAAACATTCTTAACATGGAAGTGCTTCCATTTTAAGATGATACAAAAAGAAACCCTAATAATTCCTTTAGGGACTAGAGTAGAACTAGGCTTAGTTATAAGGAGAAAGAGCCTCCCTATCACTCATGATGATTAAGGGATGTTGTATGTCACCTCTGATTTTATCCTTGAAATTAACAATATCCACATCATTATCTGGAGTTCCTTGATTTGAAGCACCACTCATTACTTTAATTTTATCAACACATGGTGTACATGAATTCATTTCAATTTCATATAAGTCTTCTTGATAAATTGATGCATCACATGAAATAATTATTTCTTCCTCATACAATGGATTTGAGAATACATAGAAATTACTGCTGACCATATCATTACAATAGTTTGTATGATATTCTTATATTGTCTCACCATATAATGGATTTGAGAAAACTTGAAAATCATCTTCTAATGTGCACTCCTCTTTTGTAGGATCTTCACTTGGAAATGCCTTTAGAGTATGATTAATGTGTTCATTATTTGGCATGACATCAATAACACAAGCATCAACTCCTATATTTTACACCCAATAAGGGAGTTGTGAGAGAGCTCTTGGTTTGTATTCTTCAGGAAGGACTTTAAAGTTGGATTTCATAATTCAATAAATAAATTTACACAATCAATCTCTTGAGCCCTACAATATTTTAGAATCTCCCCATATGCTTTCATGATTCTTTTGATTAGAGAAAATGAATCCTCTCCCTTTTGTTTCCTAATGTCAAATAATTCATGAACATACAGTTTGCATTCAATGTTTTTTAATTCATGTTCATAATATGGTTGAGGCTCATTTTGACATGAGGAGTATTGTGGTGAACAAACTTGATTATTCAGAAAATGTGTACCATCTTCAATATCATCACAAAAGAAACCTAGAAACCATCCTTTGAGTTCCCCCCATGATGAAATACTCTACATAGGTAACATACTAAAAGAAGTTTTGCATTATTCATCAAAGACCTTGAAAATAGCTTCATAATCGCATCCTCCTCATAAATATGGTAATCTTTAATAAATTTTCTAAATTCTTGCAATTTCCCAATCACTAATTCTGTTCCATCTCCACAAAATTTTGGTACATATTTTTTGAACTTGAGGAATTTTTTTCTCACCACCAGGGATGTTACCTAAATTTAATGGCTTATATGCTTCAAGAAGACATAATTGTCTCTGTGGGTATGGTTGTGTTTGTGATTTATAAAAATTTGTAAATTCACATGGATATGTATTCTTGTACATCTTGGATGCCTGAAATTGTTGCAGCTACTTCTTATTTTCATTAGGTAATTTTAAATAGATTCACCACCTCTTTCAAAGAAGAATACAATTATTTATTTTTATTCTAGGCCCTCCCCATTAGCAGAGTCGCTTTGATCTGCAAAAATTATTCAGACATACATCCTAACACCCTAACTCTCTCTCCAATGGATTGCTTAGTTGTCTTCTGAGCAGAATCGCCAATCTATTTGTTGGTTCCCAAATAAACAGATTGGAAAGTTCTAAGGGTATGCCAAGTTCCATGTTTGAACCTTCCAATTGACTTGTCCAACAAATAGGATTAACCAAGTATGGTTTAAAACCCCTAAACTTTAGGCTCTGCAAGACTTAAGCGAGTATACCTATTCACCAACTGTATCTTCAGTTTGATGTTTTTTATAGCATGATATTGAACTTTCCTTCTATCTTCTACTTCTAATTTCTATCTATCTCAGGATGACATAATTTCTTTAAATATATGATCTAATTATTAACTACTTGATTATTTATAAATCCTGATTATCTTATCTATCTCCCTTCTACTGATACTTCTATTTTGATTCTTATCTATGATAATCTTGGTAACTAATTTCTACTCTTTCTTTTATCTATACTTCTACTTTGATTCTTCTACTGCAATTTTATTATGTTCTAAATAGTGTTTTGTGTAAAAGACCAGTGCCTTATCCTTGTTGGGAAACATAGTCACCTTCCTTCTAGATCTTCACATATAACTCTATGATAAAAAAAATTAAATTCACCACTTGGATGAATCTATCGACTATCTAACCCTCAATACTAGATAATAATTAATTTGCCACCACAATTAGTTTAATTGAGTTTAATTCTTACTTGAAGAGACCAATTAGAAAATAAGCATAAGGAAAACAAATTCTCAAATGATTCTTTATATTCAAATCACTATGATAGTACACAATTTCTTCATAAGAGAATTTAAGACAAAATTCAAATACTAGAAATGAAAATAATAGAGAACTGATTCAGAAAGAAGGTTTTCCACAACTCAATTTGCACAGAAAAGTATTGAAATTATTTTGTATTGACGATGAAATATGTTACTGTTACCCAAATTTCCCATCCTCTCCAATTTTGGCCTACAAGTGGAGTAAATGAGGCTACCACAAGGGTAGAGCCCAACTTGTATGGTTTTTGTCCATGTTTTTTGGGGTCTTTGCCTTGTTATCTGCACGTTTCTAGGCCTGGTTAAACCCTTACTCTATTTTAAGGTCTAAAACCCTAAGGAAGACCCTTAAACCATAAACGATGACTTGTTCTATTACTAAGTTACTTTTTTGTGCCACTTAAATCTCTATTTGCCATGTTCTTTTTATCTCTCATGTCTTGGTCTCTAGATCTCGCGATTGAAGGGGAATATGCTTTTTCATCTGGAGATCTGGCGAAGGTATGTGTTCTTTTCTTGGCGGGCCCCCGTTTCTCTTTATCCCTAGGTCTCATGATGCTCAGCGGTTAGTCACTAACATTCAACAATCTGGCGACAAGGTTAAGTCTTGAAACTTTATATCTATCTCCTGATATCGCAATGAAATAGTTAAGTCATAAAAGATCTAGAGATTAAGCACAAGCCATTGATGCAGTTCAAATTGGGCGGTGGTTGCTAGATCTCTAAATCACACTGGGGTTAGTGTTTTTGTTCTGCGACTCAGAGATAACTTTATCTCTAAATCTCCCATCCAAACTAGAGTTAAGTCAGAAGCTTGGAGATCATGAGATTAATTTGTCGCGTAATCTCGGAATGGAATAGAGTTAAGACAGTCTGTTATGAGATTATTTTCCAGCCATTAATCAGGATCAGTTTGAAGGGTTACCATTGAATCTCCAAATAAGTCAGAGTCAATCTGAAAGATTCAGCGATTTAGAGATATGGACTCAGATGCATACACGTGTCTAGGCTCAGATCATGATCAATGATTGTCGCCAGGTCTCAAAACAAACCAAGGGTTAGCAATAGCATTTAGTGATTCAAAGATAACTTTATCTATGAGTCTCTCGACCAGACCATGGTTAGACGAAAAACTTGGAGATTATGAGATTTCTTTTTATCTCTGAATCTAAGAATGTACTTAAAGTAAAGCAGATGATCTTGAGTTTAAGACCTGGGCCATCGATCATGTTATTTATTCTTATGATTTTCTCTTACTCTCATGATGAACTCAGAGTTAGATCAAATATTTAGAGATATGGAGATTTCTCTTGTCGCCAGGTCGCCAGATTTAACCAGAGTTAAAGTTGTGTTGTTCGTGAATCTGCAACTCAAAAACCTACATGAAACATTAGTTTAACATAATTTTCAATCAAACTTTGAAAGATCTAACTAGGTTAGTAAATTTGAGAATAAAAAATTAAAAGTGTTTCATGGATCTCTATCTAGGAGGACTAAGCAAATGCTCTCAGCTGCAAAAGCATCTTAAAGTGACAACCCCTAAAACGAGAATTATACTAATGATGATGAAGATATGGATCTAAGATGAAAATTAAGATGAAATACCCTATTCTATTTGATCATGAATGATGTTTCCATTATAACAAGACTTCTTCAAGAATGCTTAAATGCTAAATGCTGAATTCCCAATTCAAGATGCAATTTGAATGTGAATTATGACTCTAAAAGTGAATTGGTTCAATTACACTAAGAAAACAATCCTATTTATAGGAATTACCAAGGGTAGGGGGTGAGTTTGATTAACCAAGGCCAAAGTAGAGTTGAGTTCAAGGTTGAGTGATTGGTTTCAAATGAGGGGAAAAGATGACAAAAGGAGTGGTGAGGATAGCAAAGCCTAAATGAGTGGTGAGGATAGAAAAGTCTTGGAGTGATCCATGTGCTCTTCATCCCTTCTTCTCATTAGCTCTTTGATTCTTTGTCCCCTTTTGGTGAAAGTAATTAGGATTTAATTAAATCAATCAATTAATTAAATTAGTCATGTAAGGGGTTTTAATGGGTTGCATTTATTTAATTCAAACTATATAACTAATTGATTTAATAAATTACATAATTTAATTAATCCCCTTTTAGCTTAGATTTAATTAATTAAATGGATTTATTATTTAATCCATGAATTTTGACTTGATTTGACCCCTTTTGACTTTGGTTGACCATGTTGATTTTGGTTGACCAATTTAGGGTGTCTACAAATGCCCCTCTTTAAATCAATGTGCGAAGCACACTGGTTCAAAGAATACCTAATGTTTGATGTTTGATGCTGATAGTGATGTTGATACTGATGATGATGCTCTGATATGATGTTGAAACTGATGTTTGATACTCTGATGTGATGTTGATATTGATGTTTGATACTCTAATGTGAATCCTTGATATGATGATGTCGATATGATGCCAAAAATGATGTTGATATGGTCCTGATGTTGTTTTGTTGCTAATGTGATACCTCTGTTGTAAAAATTGTTCCATTTTGATGCCCTAATATAAAAAAATAATGTTGACGTTCGATGTCCCCAATTTCAAAAAGTGCCCCGATTCGTAAAACTAGACATCCTGGTGTCACTATGCCTCCTCGGGATGAAAACTAAGATGATATTGCAAGCATTGGAGCGAAAAAAATTGATTTATGATGATTGCGAAAATTTGGTTAATGTCATCCTTGTCAATTCAAAGCCCGACAAAAGATGAACTTTGAAGATGAGAAAATGTCTCAGACCTTGATCTTCTTTTGATAGCAACTGGATGCCCCATAGATAATTTGGTCAAGATGATGACGGGTATGATATGCCCCCTCAAGAGATCGATCAGATAAAGTGTGATGAGATGGATCTCTCTATAGATTAGAAGAAAAATGTTAGATGATTGATATTGCACTAGATGGTATGATTTACGGTGGGCGCCAAATGTTGTTCATAAATCTGCAACTCACAAACCTGCATGAAACATTAGTTTAACATACTTTTCAATAAAACTTTGAAAGATATAACTAGGTTAGTCAATTTGAGAATAAAAGAAAATTAAAAGCGTCTCATGGATCTCTATCTAGGAGGACTAAACAAATGATCTCAACTACAAAAGCATCCTAAAGTGACAACCCCTAAAATAAGAATTATACTAATATGATGAAGATATGGATCTAAAATGCAAATTAAGATGAAAATGTCCTATTCTATGCTCAAATTATATGTGATCATGAATGATTTCTCCATTATAACAAGACTCTTAAAGAATGCTTCAATGCTAAATGCTAAATGCCCAATTCAAGATGCAATTTGAATGTGAATTATGACTCTAAAAGTGAATTGGTTCCCTTACACTAAGAAAATCATCCTATTTATAGGAATTCCCAAGGGTAGGGGGTGAGGTTGATTAACCAAGGTCAAGGTAGAGTTGAGGTCAAGGTAGAGAGATTGGTTTCAAATAGGGGGACAAGATGACAAAAGGAGTGGTGAGGATAGAAAAGCCTAAACAAGTGGTGAGGATAGCAAAGCCTTGGAGTGATCCATGTGCTCTTCATCCCTTCTTCTCATTGTTTTTTTGATTCTTTGTCCCCTTTTGTTGAAAGTAATTAGGATTTAATTAAATCAAACAATTAATTAAATTAGCCATGTAAGGGGTTTTAATGGGTTGCATTTATTTAATTCAAACTACATAACTAATTGATTTAATCAATTACATAGTTTAATTAATCTCCTTTTAGCTTATATTTTTCTTAATTAAATGGATTTATTATTTAATCCATGATTTTGACTTGATTCGACCCCTTTTGACTTTGGTTGACCAATTTAGGGTGTCTACACTATGATTTGGAGACTTGGAGATATAAAGGAATTTAGGTGGCTAGGTTAAAGACATGCATAAAGACATGGTTAAAGGAAAGGATTAGATGATAGACAGATCTGATGGTCGATGCCAAAACTCAAATACTAAGATGCTAACTGATTAATGTATAAGGCAATGAAATGAGGCACCACATGTCCAGGTTAGATCCGAGTTCACGATGCCCGAGTAACTAAAGAAAAGATTGATGACTACATTTTTAAAAAAAAAAGAAGAGGTATTGTTTTGAGCCGTTGATATGACATTCCACGCCACTTGTGACCGTTAGAATTTGATTTTCAAATATTCAAATCCCTTTCTTACAAATTTCATGATGGTGGCTTGATTTTTTAAGTTTCAAACATGGTAGATGGATCAGCTAACTTCTCTGGTCGAATTAATGGTGATGGGAGTTTCTTCTGAGATATATCTGATTGTCTAAGATATTTCCCAAGGCATTAATGTGAAGAGGTGACTATTTTAGGGTTTCTGCATTATTTAAAGGATATCTATTGTAACCCTAATCTGATTGGCCTAGATGGTAAATTGACTCCCGATCCTTAATGGTTGAGGAGGTTGTATATAAGTAGTTTTTAGATCTTTTGTAGCCATTTTCAGGCTTATGTAATATTTTCTGTGGTATTCTTTCCGCCCCCAAGTTTTCATATGTTTGTAATCTCTCACTGAGGTTCAAATTATGCAAAGAAATTTTTGTGACATATTCTTTGTCCCTAGGTTTTTCTGTTATGTTTGCATCTCTTTTTGAAGCATAATATAGTGACTAATATTGGAGAAATATTTGAGTTCTGAGCCCTCTTTCTTTTCTGCATCTCTATGCACTATTATAGATGATTGATATAGATAAACTTGTGAATTTTTTTTATTCCCTGTTATCTTGTCTCATTTTTGTGCCTATTTGCTGGAGTAAATTTTTTCTTGTAGGTCATAGTCCGTGTCTATGTTCTTGAAAGTTATTTTTGTGAAATATTTTCTTTCCCTAAACAACTTTCATCTCAGGCCTCTCTCTGAAACACTTTTGCAAGCCTATTTAGGAAGTTGTGCTTGTTTTGACTTAGATATTTCATGCTAATTCTTAGTCATTGTGTTATGATTCATGTAACCTTCAGTGTATGACCTTATAGATTAATTTATTTCTTTCAGTCTTTCAGTTTTTCCTTCTATCACTTTTCCTCCCATGTTTACTTTCAAGTTTAAAAAAGAAAAATAGGTGATTATCCAAGAGGAAATGACCTAGAATACAGAGGTCTTAGTTCAGTTAGTAAAGGTCCCACAACCTAGAAGTGATTCCCATGTTATACCAAATCACTAGACTCTCAATTTTAGTAGGGTGAAAATTTGGTGTATAACAATTCTGGCACGCCCGACATGACCAAAGAAGTTTATCTTTCAAGATATGTTGTCTCTGATATGCTAATTACAAAGGATTGACCTGGATATGTTTTCTTTAAGGAATATATGACAAATCAATTGGTGTTAAGAACAAAAAGAATCAATCCTACTAAATTTTATGAGAAAAATAGAGACAAGAATCTCAAAGCCTTCTAAATTTTTGCAGTTGTCTCCAACAAGAACAAAATGGAGAGCATTACAAAGGACCCCTCCTACAAGAAGAGTACACTCTACACCACCTATTTTAGAAGAGATACCCTTTCTATTCCATTCAAGAAGAAGAGGAAGGTCTTTAAGCAAGGAGTTGTTGAGATATTCAACTGCATTTACTGATTCAAGTGCAACCCATATAAGTGTTATTCAGAAAGTCACAATCCCTACAATGGTAAGAGAATTTGCATTTGTACCATTTAATCGGGGTAGCCCATTAAATTTTCCCCAACACCATGATGTACCCTTAGCAACATTAAAAAACTTGCTTGATTTCACAGGTGAAAGCCAATCAACAACATGTGAGCATATAAGAGATGTGGCTACAATTTGTAATGTCCATCATATAACCAAGGAAGATGTGACTACTTGGTTATTGGCAGCCTCCTTTAAAGGAAAAGTCGTGCAATGGTTTAGGAATCTTGCAGTAGGCTCTATTGAACTTGGGATAGACTTGTAGAGTCCCTTAGCAAATATTTTGAGGAAAAATTAGACTATTTATCCCTAGTTGAGCAACTCACAACTATAAAAAGAGATCCCCAAGAGAAGATGATAGATTGTAATAATAGATTTCTTAAGACATGGAATATGATTCTTATTTTTGTAAGGCCTTCGGTTGATCATGATTTTCTATATTTCTTGAAAAGTTTGAATAGAAATATATCTCTCATGATCCAATCCATGGGAGGTACATCACTACCTTAGGCTTTTGATATTGTTGTTAAAGAAAAAAATTGTATGATTCAAGATGGTATGATAGCCCCAAGGCCACCCATGCCTATCTTCCCTGATGTTCAACCCAATATGCCTCTGCATATCCCTTCATTCAATCCTATACCCACTATTGTAGCACCTCATGCTAGTCATAGCAATGAGGAGTCTAAAGCAGGCCCTTCCCAAGAGCTGCAAGAATTGAGAAGTAGTCAACAAGAAATGAAGATCTTATTACAGACCATGAGTAATGAGTTGACTAATATAAAAATATAGAATCAAGGGGTTAGACCACCTTTCCAACAAAAAAATTAGGGTCTCGACCAGCAGTATCAAGCTCAGGGGAATTTCTATCAGCAAAAAAGACCACCATATCAAGGAAATTACCAAAGTAAAAAAAAAACTCACTCAAAGGCCATTTCAGCCTTATAACCCACCACCTCTTAATTTTGCAAATCCAGTTGGGGAAATGGTTCCTGCACAAAACAACCTAGCAGCAGAAAATGAATGGTATTTTCCCTACAATCAACCGCACAATCAGGGTACATGCTTGAATGGATTGATGAATCAAGCACTCATGGCACAAAATGCCTCAAACACCTAAATAGATTCATCTTCTAGTGATTCAGTACCACAAAATCACACACAATCCAATGAGACTGTGTTCTCTAATTGGAAAACAAAATATTTTAAAGGAGTAAATGGTGAATCTTCAATTATAGCTAATACTCGGTCCAAAAGAAGAGCTCTAGATATTGATAAAAAAGAGGAGAAAGAAAAGGCTGCCACATTTTTAGAATCATCACATAAACCCAGTATTGACATACTAAAAATACCTCCTATCATGCCAAGAAAAGGTGGCCAACTTTCCAAATATGTAGATCCCACAATGGTGAAAGCACACTAGAAAATCCATGCAGCAGTGTCGTTCAATATTGTGGACAATATAAAAAAGATGAATGTGACTATGACCATGTGGGACTCCTTGTCCATCCCAAGGAAACTTGAAATCTTGAAGAAGGCCATGTGTGAAGAGGCAATCCCACAATGACCCACTAATGATGTTGTTAGGCCGGTGTTGGTCAACATTGATCAAGAGAAGAAAATTCCAAGCATCAATGCCAAAGAAAATTCTATTCAAGGTAGGAACTTAAAACCACCTCCCTTTTATGTATCATTAATTATTGGAGATTTTCTAGTACATAATTTTATGGTAGATAGTGGAGCCACAAGTTCAGTCATGCCTAAGAAGGTAGCTGACCAATTAGGAATCAAGTATGAACCATTCCAAAAGAAAGTAATACAACTTGATGGTTCATCAGTGAACACAGTAGGCATGGCCAAGGATACAAGTCTAATCCTTCATGCAAGTCCCAATTTCTCCATCCTCCTAGACATTTATATCATAGATCTCCCTGCTCTTTTTTTCCTTATGTTTGTCAAGATATTTCATAGCTAAGATACGAGGATACCTTTCTTTCAACTGGTCTCATATGCTTTTCCATACTAGATATGGAACCAATGTCACTATCAAATCTAAGTTATTAGTATCACATCATATAGAGCCTTATGTGTCCAATGCCTTCAATGCAAGTTGTCTTGCACTTGATAGTAATGATTTCCAAATCATTAAGGAAAAAATACTCAGATAAAAAACATTTCGGGTGTCTAATTGGATGAGTGGGGATCAGGAAAAACTTCAGAGGCTCAGGATAATGTTTTTTGGAATGCTGGTTTGGGGAATTACATGCTCCAAGAGGATGGTCTCACAATTTCAAATCTCTTCAAGACAATCTATGAAACATCAGAAGAAGAAAGAAATGAAGTTTGGGAGTTTTTCTTTGATGGTGCTAGAAGTAGACATGGATCTGGTGGTGGTGCAGTTATTGTCTCTCCTAAAGGTGAGAAATATTATGCAGCTTTTACATTCAAATTTTCTTGTACAAGCAATACTGATGAATATGAGAGTTTGGTGAATGGACTAGATTGGGCAAGAAAGAGAGGTATTAAGGCTTTAAAGGTCCATGGGGAAAATGAATTAATTTTTAACCAAGTCAAAGGGATAAGTGCAACTAAGAATAATACTATGAAATCCTACAAGAATAGGGTTTGGGATGCAATAGAGGATCTTCCTGCTTTTAATATCATTGCAATCCCTAGGAAATTAAATCAACATGCAGATAGGTTAGATATTTTTGGGTCTCAATTTGATATTCCTAATAAAATTTCAGTCAGAAATGATTAGTCACATGTCAAGATTATTGTTAGGCCTTCCATCCCTAACAATGATGTTAATTGGCAAGTATTTGAATATGATGAGAAAATTCTGCAATTCCGGTTTGAAGAGGATATTTTCTCAGAGCACAATCAAGATAGACTGATGCAAAATTATCAAGACCAAGTGGTGCAACTCAAGTCCAATAAGTTTCCTAGGGGTCTTGTAGCCTTAGAGTCTAACTTCAATACAGATGATCAAGCCAAAAGGAATAAGATTAGCTTGGTAGTTCAAGAAGAGTATTAAACTAATTTAGAGCTTGAACCAGGTAAGAGCTTAAAATTTGGAAAGGTAAGAACTGATTCATAAAAGAAGTCTCACATCCAGTTGTTTGAAGAATTCAATGATATATTTGCTTGGCAATATGAAGATCTGAATGGTTTTGATCCTACACTTGCTCAATATACCATATAACTAGAGGCTAATGATAAAATAGTCAGGCAAAAGAAAAGGCCTGTTAATCCCAAGATAGAGCCACTCATGCATAAAGAGGTTCTTAAATTAATTGAGAGTGACATCATCCATCCCATCAAACATACTAGTTGGGTGTCTAACCTTGTTCCTGTGATGAAAAAGAATGGAGAATTAAGGTTATGTTTAGACTTTAGGGACCTAAATAGGGCATCCTTGAAATATTTCCACCCTTTTCCATCCATGGAAAAAATTATGCAATGTGCCCTAGTTCTGAATGATTTTCATTGCTGGATGGATACTCAGGGTATAATCATATCCTAGTCAATAAAGAGGATCAATTTAAGACTGCATTCACAACCAAATGAGGAATCATGGCCTATCAAAAGATGCCTTTTGGTTTGTCAAATGCAGGTGCAAATTTTCAAAAGGCTGTGGATATGGATTTTAAGAGCCTCATGTACAAGTTTGTGTAAGTATACCTTGATGACATCACTATCTTTTCTAAGCACACAATAGATCATATCAAACACTTGAGAAAAATGTTTGAAAGATGTAGGGAGTTTGGGATCTCCCTCAATCCCAAGAAGTGTGTATTTTTAGTACACGAAGGGAAGATGTTGGGATACATTGTGTCCAAGAAAGGTACCACAGTGGACCCTGAAAGGATTGCTTCCATTCTAGAGCTCCCCCTACCAGATCTTAAGAATAGTCTTCAATCCTTCATAGGTAGGATTAACTTTTTTAGGCATTTCTTACCTAACATTTCAAACCTTTTAAAGCCTTTGACAACTATATTGAAGAAGAATGTAGTTTTTAGCTGTAGCAATGAAGGGAAGACTAATTTCCAAGCTATTAGGGAGGCTCTGACAGAGGCTCCTGCCTTACTAAATCCTGATTTCAGTAAAGAATTTATTATTTATGCTTATGGAGGCTTTAAGGTCATCTCTGCAATGCTAACTCAAAAAAACCCAGAAGGATTAGAGTAGCCCATTGCTTTCTTAAGCAAAGGCTTGGAAGAATATGAACAAAGATATTATTTTGTAGAAATGCATGTTCTTTCTATGGTAAAGAGCCTCAAGAAGCTCAAACATTTTTTGACCCATAGCAAGGTACACCTAAAATTCACTCATCCAAGTATCAAGGAGCTCTTTCTTAGCAAAGACTTAAATGAAAAGAGAACTAGTTGGATAACTCGATTTATGGAGTATGATGTAGATATTAAAGTTACCAAGCTAGTCAGAGGTAAGGGGATTTGTGAACAAGTGACTAAGGATGAAACTCTGAAGGATCAAAAACAAGTGGAGTCATCCTTAATTATACATGCAATAGAGGATCATGACAAGGCAACTGGTTGGTTGTCAGATATGATCCATTTTTTGAAGACAAGTGAGTGCCCTACAGGCTTGGATTCAGAAATAGAAGGTACTATAGATTGCAGTCTATACCTTTTGTACTAATAAATGATGTTCTTTTTAGAAGGGATCATAGTTGTGTCCTTCTTAGGTGCATTGATTCAAAATAGGTAGCAGACGTTCTATACGAGTTTCATGATGGTCCTTCTGGAGGTTATTTCTCTCTTACGACCACTGCTTTCAAGATCATGAGGGCTGGATACTATTGGCCATCCATCTTTAGGGAAAATCATTTTTATGTGAGAAATTGAATGAAATGTGCTATGTTTGCAGGGAAAGAGAGGCTTCCATCTCTACCTCTACAACCAATTAAGACATAGAAACCATTTATGAAATGGGGAATTGAATTCATAGGCCTAATTAACCCCCCATCTAGTGCAGGAAACAACTGGATAATCACTGCAAATTATTTTTCACCCACTGGACAAAGGCCATTGCAGTGAAAGAAGCTAATGAGACAACTATCTTGAACTTCTATGATGACATTATCTATAGGTTTGACATTCCTGAGTAAATAATATCTAAAAATGTACTTTCCTTCACAGGTTTAAGGGTCACTGAATGGGCGGCTAGACATGGCATTTATCTTAGTACTAGTTCAAACTATTACCCTTAGGGTAATGGTTCAGCAGAGCCCACCAATAATAATTTGATTAGAATAATTAAAAGGGCTTTGCAAGAGAATCAAAGAGATTGGCACTCCAAACTAAAGTCTTCCCTACGGTTAGACATGATCACTCCAAAAAAGATAATTGGAAACTCCCCCTACATGTTAGACTATGGAAAAGAGTCTAATCTATCCATTTCAGCCAAATTTCCAACCTTAGACCTTGCTACCCAACTTGTTCTCTTTGAAGAAGGAGATACTTTGTAGGTACACTATGCTCAGATCATAGAGTTGGAAGAGAATAGATGCAAATCTATGCAGAATATGGAGTTCCAACAGATGCAGACCAAGAAAGGCTTTGACAAGAGAACTAGATCAAGGAACTTCAATGTGGGAGATATAGTCCTCAAGTGGGATGAATTCAAGAGTAGACCTGGTAGACATACAAAGTTTGATTCATTTTGGAGATGCCCATTTGTGATCACACAATGCAAAGAGAATAATGCTGTCCAGATCTCATCTCTTGAAGGGAAAAATTTTCCCATTTCAGTCAATGGATTTCATCTCAAGCCTTGTTTTGAGGTTTTCCCTACCTTGTAATTAATTTTTGTTGTTTTTTCTTTTTGGTTTTAGGTTCCCTGCTTTCCTCAAAGCGCTTCACACAATTAGTTGTTCCTACTTATTTATAGGTTGTCCCTTTTGGTTTTTCAGTCTCTCATTTTCTTCCTCCTCCTTTCAGTCCTCCTACTCCCAGATTTTTTTTGTTCTTTATACAGACTCCTTGCACAATGGAAATTCAAAAGCCACTGGTTTCATATATGTCTAGCAAGCTGACATCCAACAGAAATTGCCAAGAATGTTACCCAAATTTCCCATCCTGTCCAATTTTGGCCTACAAGTAGAGTAAATGGGGCTCCCACAAGGGTAGAGCCCAGCTGGTATGGTTTATGTCCATGTTTTTTGGGGTCTTTTCCTTGTTCTCTGCACATTTCTAGGCATGGTTAAACCCTTGTTCTATTTTAAGGTCTAAAACCCTAAGGAAGACCCTTAAACCCTAGATGGTGGCTTGTTCTATTACTAAGTTACTTTTTGGTGCCACTTAAGTCTCTATTTGCCATGTTATTTTTATCTCTCATGTCTTGGTTGCTATATCTTGTGATCGAAGGGGAATATGCGTTTCCATTTGGAGATCTGGTGAATGTATGTGTTATTTCTTAGCGGGCCCCAGTTTCTCTTTATCTCTAGGTCTCGTGATGCTCGGCGGTTAGTCACTAGAATTCACCGATCTGGCAACAAGGTTAAGTCCTGACACTTTATGTATATCTCCTAATATTTCAATGAAATGATTAAGTCATGGAAGATCTAGAGATTAAGTGCAATTCATTGACGCAGTTCAGATCAGGTGGTGGTTGCTAGATCTCCGAATGAGGCTGGGGTTAGTGTTTTTGTTCTGTGACTTAGAGATAGCTTTATCTCTTAATCTCCCATCCAAACCAGAGTTAAGTCAAAAGCTTGGAGATCATGAGATTAATTTATCGCATAATCTCGGAATGGACTAGAGTTAAGATAGGCTCTTATGAGATTATTTGCCAGCCATTGATCAGGATCAAATCAAAGGGTTACTATTGAATCTCCAAATAAGTCAGAGTCAATCTGAAAGATTCATCAATTCAGAGATATGGACTCAGATGCATACACATGTCCAGGCTCAGGTCATGATCAGTGGTTATCGCCAAGTCTCGGAACAAACCAAGGGTGAGTGATAGCATTTAGCGATTCAAAGATAGCTTTATCTCTGAGTCTCTGGACCAGACCATGGTTAGACCAAAAAATTGGAGATTGCGAGATTTCTTTTCATCTCTGAATCTCAAAATGTACTTAAATTTAAGCAGATGATCTCGCTTTGATGATGGATATATAAGCTCAAGTTATTGAGATGTTTTAAATGATGCGATGGTTGAATATGATAGTGATATGTTGTGAATGAATGATGGATCA
The DNA here is from genome assembly GCA_018584345.1 of Thuja plicata. Taxonomy (NCBI): domain Eukaryota; kingdom Viridiplantae; phylum Streptophyta; class Pinopsida; order Cupressales; family Cupressaceae; genus Thuja; species Thuja plicata. The sequence continues at coordinate 402,122 of MU225303.1, forward strand.
GTGATGAGAGGTTCAACTATCAGATAAGTAGATTTATTTTGTACTTACATGGAACTGTTCAAGCATTATTGATGTTATTTCTTAGTTCACTTTTGTAGATGAAATCTTTTGTATGGAAGTGAGCCTCAATGTATGTTTTGTATTTGAGAAGTGAGATCTAGGTTGTAAGCCTGAATGCATGTGCATTCCCCTCATGTACTAAACCCATAACATGGTATCTTATTTCTGCAAAACTAATTACTTGTGGGTTTCATCTCCACCATATTTTTTCCCTTAGCCGGGTTTCCACGATAAAAATTATGGTGTTACAATATTGTGGATGCTTTGCTTATGTTTTTGTTGTTTGATATCACTTATATTTGGTTTATGGTTATGCAATCAAGTTAATAATTTTAAAAGTGCTAGAACACTGATTCACCCAACCCCCCCCGCTCTCAGTGTTCCTGAATCCTAAAATTAAAGCCAAAATAGACAATGCTTTGTCTTTGATGAATTTTTAATTCATTTCATTTGAGAAATAGAGGGCAAGTTATTTCTTGCAATCTTCTTAGTTATTCTCGTTGTTATGTCATGAATGAATATTGGGTAGAGTAAGCAGTCATCTAGCGTAATAAATAATATTTTTTGGTTGTGTTGGGGGATTCCCCTACATTATAGGATATTTTGTTAGGTGATAAAAACAATAGTAGTTAATCAAGTGCATCTCACTTATCAATCATAATGCTCATGGTTTACTTGTATAAATGTGTTAAAATATTTTTATATGTATGAATACAGATGTGTGTATATGAATGCAATTGGAATAGACATAAAAGAAAGTTAAAGATGAGGCTAAAATTATCCATAAAAATATTAGGGTAACGGAGTCCAAAGAAATCCCAAAACATAGCATGAAGTTGCAAGGGTATGCAATTCTTAATGTTCTGCTTATCTTCATTAAGGTCATCCTCAAGTTCTTATTTAATGAGTATGGTATTCCATTTCTTGAAGCATCTTAATCAACCAAATAATTAAATAAATTCTTCTTGATAATATTAATAGAAAAAAAAATAAAGAATTTCCAAGTTTCTCCTTAACAAAGAAACATTAGCATTTGTAATCTTGTTATCTACATTAAGGAAAGACAAAAAATTAACTAACAAATCCTTTTATTCATTAAGATGGATTGTATCATATACAAAAATGTTGACTTTGGTATCTTTTAAATATATAATTAAATTAAAATTAGTTTTCTAGAATCTTATATTTTTAATTTTAATTATTAGTTGATAGGATTTCTTATGTGAAGTCTCACGCCAAAATTCTGTAACTATTGTTGGAATGACATTTTTTTGGAAACACAAAATGTTGGTGTCTGAAAAGGAAAAGGTAAATTTATTAACTATACCACCCAATGCTAAGTGTAGAGTATGTATATAATGGTCATATGAGATCATTGATCAACACTTTATCATGCCACTGTGTTATATTGTGGTGACTGATCGGGAAAATATTATCCAGGAAAGTGTTTTACACTTTCTGCAATGCATGGGAAAGTATAAATTAGGTTAGGGTTAGGGTTTTACGTGATGTAATGATTTTTCTTCTTACGACAGTATTGAGCTGTAAGGGATTGCATATTGTGATCAGATTGTAATCACTGGATAATAGAAAGATTGGACTTGATTTTTGGTGGACGTAGCCAAGGGATTGGGTGAACCATGTTAAATATTTGTGTATTGTGTTATGTTCTATTTGGTCTTATATTTTCATATATTGGTTATATTTCTGCAAGTAATTGTTAGATTTATGTCTAGTAATTAATTCTAACAAGTGGTATCAGAGCAAGGTTGTCTTCAGTTATCCTCTGCAGGAAGATCTCACGGTTTAGTGGGAGTCTCATGGTTAAGTGGGAGTAATGGCAGACGAGGGTAGATTGAAGGTTGAGAAGTTTAATGGAGAGAACTTTCAGTTATGGAAAATGCAGATGGAGGACTATCTCTATCAGAAGGATTTATGGCGACCATTAGGAGGAGTGGCCAAGAAAGATGTAGCTATGTCTCAGGAGGATTTTGATATTCTAGATATAAAGGCATTGGGTAGCATTCAATTATGCCTGGCACAATCAACGACGTTTAATATAACCAAAGCAAAGACAACAAAATATTTTATGGACACCCTAGCAAAGTTGTACGAAAAGAATTCCACTTTGAATAAGGTATTTCTTATGAAGTGTTTATTTAATATGAAGATGGTAGAAGGTGAGACAGTGGCCGATCATTTAAATGAGTTTAATACAGTTACTAGTCAATTATCTCCTGTGAATATAAATTTTGATGAAGAAATTAGGGATCTTTTGATTCTATGTTCTTTTCCAAAAAGCTAGAATGGATTGATAATGACTGTTAGTAACTCTGTTTCTAATACGAACACCCTAAAATTTGACGATGTTCTTGGTGTTATTCTGAGCGAGGAAATTCATAGAAAAATCTTAAGTGGAGCTACATCAAGTAGTGTCTTGAATGCATAAAGCAGAGGTAAAACAAGAGATAGAGGAAACAACTCTATAAATCATGGGCAATCATGAGGGAAGTCAAAGGGAAAGAGGTCTCAATCAAGAGGACCTAGTGACCGTTGGTATTGTGGAAAAATGGGTCACAAGAAGAAAGATTGGTGGTCTCAAAAGAATCAATAAGGAGACAAACATGAGGGCAATAAGGAGGCAAATGTGGTAAGTACTAAATCTGAAGATGATATTTTGATTCTTTCCCTTGAGAATGTTGATGATTCATGGTTTCTAGATTCAGGGGCTTCCTTTCATGCTATACCCCATAGGAATTATTTTATTGATTATGTCCAATTTGATTTTGGGCAAGTTTATTTGGGAGATAATGAACCCTGTCAAATTGTTGGGAAGGGAAGAATTAAGATTAAGTTGCAAAATGGGAATCATTGGCTACTACAAGAGGTAAGACATGTTCCAAGGCTGAGTAGAAATTTAATTTTAGCAAGGCAACTAGGTGGTGAAGGTTGCATAGTTACTTTTAATGATAAAAATTGGAAGGTTTCAAAAGGTTCCTTAGTAGTAGAAAAAGGTGTGAAAGTAGGCACCTTATATCTTTGTACAGGTAATGCTATTCCTTCTACTTTGAATGTCACAAAGAAAAGTGAATGTTCAGGAACAGTTGCCGCAGTTGAGCAGGTAGAAAATGAAAGAGTCATTGTGGATACAAAAACAAAACTATGGCACAACAAACTTGGGCATATGAGTGAGAAAGGTACAAAATTAATTCATTCAAAGAAAGTTTTAACAGGTCTGAAATGTGTAAATTTGGATTTATGTTAAAGTTGTGTATGAGAAACAAAAGAGATTCAGTTTCTTGAAGGGTAGGAAGGAAAAGAAAGATGATAAATTAGAGCTTGTGCATACAAATGTATGGGATCGGACTCATGTTTCCTCTCTTGGTGGCTCTTTGTATTATGTCACTTCCATTGATGATGCAACTAGGAAAGTGTAGATTTATTTCCTTAGGCAGAAATATGAAGTATTTGAAACTTTGAAAAAATGGAAAAGCTTGGTTGAAAATGAGACTGGTAAAAGATTAAAATGTCTCAGATCTGATAATGGTGGTGAGTATTGCAACAAAAAATTTGAATATGTGTTCCTCTAATGGTATTCGTAGGCAGAAAATGGTTCCAAGAACTCCACAAGAAAATGGAGTGGTTGAACGCATGAACTGGACAATAAAGGACTATGAGATTGCATGTTGGGATCCCCTTAAAAATGTGGGTAGAGGCTGTAAATATTGTTGTTTATTTAATTAACATAGGTCCCTCTACTCCTTTGGGTTGTGGTATTCCAAAGGAAGCTTGGACTGGTAAGAAGGTAAGTTATTCTTTTCTCAGAACCTTCAGTTGTGAAGCATTTGCACATAAAGATTTTGAAAATAGAACCAAGATGGAAGTAGAATAAAATAAATGTGTATTTTTTGGATATGACATTCATGAATTTGGCTATAGAATTTTTTATTTTGAAAATTGTAAAATTGTAAGAAGCAAGGATGTCATATTCAATGAGAAAATATTGTACAAAGATCTGTTGCGACAACATGAGAAGAAAGACACTGATTATGTAGAGTTGGATGATACTCCAAAAGATAATGTTCCAGTAATTCCTTATGCTCCACAAAAAAAACAACCCCAAATACCACACACCCCAGTGAATGTTAGACATTCAATAAGGCTAAGTAGACATTCAATAAGGCTAAGTATACCTCCAGATAGATTTTCACCTTCTTTGTATTTGTATAGTTAGAAAATGGAAGCACTTCCATTGTAGACTTGTTTATCCTTCCGAGTGAGTGGTTTGGGTTCATGAAAAGTGCCTTGAATGGGTTCTTGATCTTGACATGGCTTCCCCCCTATCCTGTCCTTCTTTCCACTCTTGTTTAGTCTGATTTCTGCATTCTGGACTGCGGACTGGTGATTCTAGGCTTCAAGGTCAAGGTCGACCTTTTGGGTCTATGTCGACATCAACCCTGACCTAGATTAGGGTCAACCTCAACCCTGACCTAGGTCAAGGTCAACCTCAAACTTGACCCAGGGTTCAGATCTCGGGGTCTCACAATTTCCGGATGTCAGTCTTTGCAAAAAGTGTTTTCCCGCTTCCAGGTGTGCTGTTTCAGGTTCTGAAGCATTGATTCCTAAATTATATCTAATATAAGTCCTCTCCTAGGGGTAAAGGATTTAATGGTAATTTAATTATCCTATGTTGGCCTCCTTAGAAGATTGTACCCTAGTTTCATATAAAAAGGAGCCTTCTCCTCTCATTTTCTCTAACCATGATCAAGCGAACTAAGTCTTCTAATCAAGCATCAAGCATTCCTAATTGAGATCAAGTAAAGTTAAAGCAAGCTAAGGAGAAATATTTGAAGCAATCATTCATCCATTTTCAAGCATCCATTTTCATGAAGGAGATCCATTGGAGGCCATTGAAGGATTCAAGCTACACAGTTCCCTTTTGATGATCTCTTCATCCAACTTCTTCCAAGACTATTCCAAATTCAAGAACCCATTCAAGACTTGGTGTTGGAGATCTACAAACAAGAGATTGAAGACATCCTACCATTCTTCATTTTACATATTTGGTACATACATGCTTGTGGATTGAAGGATTTGAATCCTCCACAAGGAATTTTACAAGCAAGGTGAATTTATGCATTTACTTTGTCTATTTCTGCAATTTCAATTACATATATTTGAGGTTAATTCTAAAACCGGGGTTTGACCAAGGAAAACCCCTCCCCCACAACAAAAAATCCTCTTTATCTTGCAGGTACAGGTTCAGAATAGCATATTTGAGGCCAGATCTGGATACCCTTTTTGGCTTTCTTTTGGACGACATGAATAGATTCTCTGTCAGACCTATGCAGGTAAGGGTCGACATTATTGGGTCAAGGTTGACATTTGTGGGTCAAGGTTGACCTTTTTTATAAGACGACATCAGAATGGAAAAATATTTCTGGGTTTTTTTCGTCTCTGCATTCTGGTTCGGGATAAACTGTTAGATTTTCTAGAAACAGTCTACAGACCTCAGAAAATAGCATTCTTTGATCTGCAACTTGTAAGGTTGGTTCTTCTTCCTATCCTTTTCAATTACTATAATTAAGCATATTCATTTAATCAATTAATAGAATTTAAGATCCCCTTCTTTGTTATTCTCTTTTCCAAATAGTTGATTCATTTGTG
>MU225303.1:417064-505079 GCA_018584345.1 Thuja plicata
CAATGTTTATGCAGCCAATGATTATGTAGAGAGATCCAAATTGTGGAATTGGCTCTGTGACTTGAAAGCAGTCCCTTGGGTTATCGGGGGAGATTTTAATATGGTGGAAAGGGCACAAGATAAGACGAGGGGATTGAAATTTGAGTGGAAGGGAGATGAGTTATTCTTTTGGAACAAGATGGTCAGTAAGTTAAATCTGATAGACCCCATTGCAAATAACAAGGATGACAACAAAGGAATTTGGTTCACCTGGTCAAATTTCCAATCAGGGAAGAAAAGAATATATTGCAGACTTGACAAATTCTATTCCAACAGAGATTAATTTGGATGTAAACCAAATAATGTTGGTGAACTAATATCGGTCACTCCATACTCTATGTCAGACCATCATCCGATCTCTGTGGTGTTGGTCAACTTTGAGAGAAAAGACAGTGAGTCAAATGGCAGAAAAGGCTTCATTCTTAACGCTTCGCTGCTGGCCATGAAAGAAGTGAACCAGGCTTGCAAGCTGATCTGGGTCTTCAATAGTTAGATTTTCAAACATAAATCCCACATAGAGAAATGGGAACAATGTGTGAAGAGCTGGACTGGGCTTTTTCAAGCAGTGGGTAAAAAGCTCACCAAGGACAGGAGGAGAACCGAGTGTGGATTGCATTTGGAACTAGCCAAAGCAGAGGCTGGGTGTCAAGAAGATCCCAGAAATGAAGCATTTAGTTGTGCTATCTCATTTGTTAGGGACGCCCTACGTAAATTCCAAAACTTTTGAATACAGGGAGAAAAGACTCGATCGAGATTGACTTGGCTGGAACATGGAGACAAAGGGTCAAGACTGTTCTTTCAGTATCTCAAAACCAAATAGAAGAGGGACAGAGTTGATTGTATATGTGATGGTGAACATGTGATCAGAGAAAACAATGAGATCCAGAAGGCTTTCACGGACTATTATAAGAATCTCTTTACCTCAAAGGATGGAAGACAGAATATTGAGGAATGTAGGAATAAGGTCAAATGGCTCATCCCTAGGAAAGTTTCATCAGTCGACAGTGATATGTTGGCTAATGAAATTTTGGTGGAAGAAATAAAAGCAGCCATTCTCTCTATGGAGAACAGTAAAGCACTCGGTCTCGACGGATTGACAGTTGAGTTCTACAAAGCTAATCTCGAGTGGATAGCTGAGGAATTGTATCTCCTATACAGGGAAGCTTGCGGGAGATCTATGTTAGGCGCTAATATTAACACGAGTCTTATCAAACTACTCCTGAAAGAAGGGGACAAAACTCTCATGAAGAATTGAAGACCGATAACACTTTTGAATGTCTCCTATAAGATCATGGCTAAAGTATTGGCCAACAGATTAGAAGATCTCTTGCCAAAGATTGTAAATCCTTCACAGACTGGTTTTGTTAAAAGTAGATTTATTCTGGAAAATTTAATTACGTGCTGGGAGTCGATGGATTGGGCTAGAGAAACTGACCAGGAGGCATGTATGGTTATACTCAACTATGAGAAAGCATATGATAGACTAGAATGGGGTTTTATTTTCATCATGTTGGAAGGACTAGGATTCCCCAAGGAGTTCTGTAACATGGTGTTAACTCTCATGAAGGGAGCACATACAATGGTGGAAGTGAATGGTAACAGGTCATATAGTTTTGAAATCACGTGGTCCATTAGGTAGGGATGCCACTTAGCGCCAGCTCTGTTTGTGTTGGCCACGGATGCTCTGTTCTATATTTTACGGGATGATATGTTATCTCCTAAGGTTAAAGGGATTGTCCTCCCAAACAATGAGGAAGTGTCAAATGTCCAATTTGCAGACGACACTGCCATATTAATGTTGCTTAAGGAAGATAATATTCAGAATCTGTTAAGCAAGCTGGACTATTTCTGTATAGCCTCTGGGAGCAAGATTGCTATGCAAAAATCGTGCATGCTTGGGTGGCAGGAAACTAGACCAGCCTGTTGTGCACAAGTGGGCATGCAGTGGGGAGGGCCCAGGCACATTGTCCATTATCTGGGCATTCCTTTTTCAGTTGAGCCGAATCTGTCAGATATGTGGGAATGGGTGTATGCTAAAGTGATCAAGAAATTAAAACAATGGGATAGGAATTATTTGTCGATGGCAGGGAGACTCCAATTATGCCAGAAAATCCTATCATCCTATACCATATACTATGCATCCTCATGGTTATTTTCCCAAGATCAATTCAATAGCATTCAAAAGCATATCAGGGAATATCTTTGGTTAGATGGTAAAGGGGGTAAAAAGAAGCACGCTGTGAATTGGAGATGGTGCTCATCACCCAAATCTATTGGGGGGCTCGGGTTGAAAGATCTTAGATCTCAAGGAATAGCACTGGCTGCCAAATGGATCGTGAAGTCTACTAAGGCAGAGGAACCATGGAAGGTGCTGGTTAGAAGTAACATTCTGAGGGGCCATCCCAAAAAGCATCCAACCTAGAAGGGGTTGGGCATGGTGGATCTCTTAGCTGGACCATTTGAAGTTAAGGTGAAGGGGTCAGAAGTGTTTAAATCTATTTGGAGAGCATGGAATATCTACAAACAATTTATTATTCCTGTCAATCTCATTGACAAGAATCAATTGATTCAAGGAGGAACGTCGATTTGGTGGAATCTGTATTATAAAGGGAAGCCCTTGGCTCTCATTCAAGGATGTTCAGCTAGATTTTGGTATTCTAGGGGCATCAAGAATTTCTCAGATGTGACTCAAGGTGGTTTCTTCATTATTTGGTCGGATATCAGTGAGAGGTATCACATTCCCCAAACCCAATGGAGAACATACACCATTCTTAGAGAAGCTGTTGAACCCCTTAGGCTACCAAGATTGTGTAACTATGAGGAAGACATTAATGATTTGGTCAGATGGAAGGATGGCTCATCCTTACATTTGATCAAGTCCAGGGATGTTTACAAGATGCTTTTATGGTCACAAGACATTTTTTCACACATGAATAATGTTTGCCAGATTAGTTATCCTGTGAACTACTGGTTAGAGAATATGTAAGCATTGTGGCATTCACCTACTGAGCCTAAGGTCCTTTGCTTCATCTGGCATTTCCTCCTGCAGAGACTACCTGTCAAGAAACCTGACAAGACCTTCAACACCTGTTCTGTTTGCAGATTGGACGAAACTGTACCTCACCTTTTCTTTGATTTTTTATTTGCTAGGGAAGTCTGGGGTTTATTTGGCATTGTTTGGGATGACCCCCCTGATGTTTTTACTATTGTCTCTGGCACTTTTATTAACCACGAGAAGAATAGTAATGTCTTTTGGTCTTGTCTTTCTTTTTATATACTATGGGCTATTTGGAAAGCTAGGAATAATGATGTGTTTAATGGATTTCGCAGATGCCTTACTGAGTCTCTAAGGAGACTCATTACCCGTGATATAATCTTGTAGGTTATTGCAGTACTTAAGCTAGACGAGGCAAGATTTTTACAGCTGCTCAGAGATGGAGAGTTGGTGATCAGGAAACAGGAGGTGTTTGGAGGCTTCATCACAGAATGAGAAATCCAGGAGGTTGTTCCATTGGCGGTTCCTATAGCAGATCCAGTGGCCGTAGAGATACCAGAGGAGGCTACTGCTATTATTCTAGAAGAGAATATACTGCGAGACCCAGAAGTTCAAGTGCTTCGCGGAGACAATCTTCTCCAATGGTTCAAAGGAAGATTTGGGTGGCTAGCTTGGTTTAATAGATTTGGCATGTGATGGGTCTATGTGAATTTTTGTGTTATAATGTCCATACGACACTGCTGTTGTTGTTTTTGATCACACTCTCTAAGGACCAAGATGTATTAATGTTTTGATGTAGCTATTTTTTGTTCAGAGTTTGAGAGGGACAATATCCTTAGGTACTGGTAGTTTCTCTTGAACTGGCTATATGCCCTCATTATTTTGATGTATGGTGGTTCTCTCCTTATATTTAATAGAAAAAAAAGAGGTTAAATGAGGACAAATACATTATTCTATGTTTATATGTTGATGATATTCTTGTAGCTGGGTCTAACATGGATCATATTAAGGTGTTGAAACAACAGTTAGCAAAATCTTTTTCTTTGAAGGATTTGGGGGCAGAAAAACAAATCTTTGACATGCAAATTTGTAGAGATAGGAAGAATAGAAAATTAACACTATCTCAGGCTGATTATGTTGAAAAGGTGTTGCAGATATTCTCCATGAAGGATGCCAAAGCTGTCACTACACCTTTGCCTAGTCATTTGAAATTGACTAAGGAGATGTGTCCAAAGACACCAGAAGAAGAGGCTAAAATGTCCAATATACCTTATGCTTTAGCTGTAGGGAGCTTAATGTATGCTATGGTATGTACTAGGCCAGACATTGCACATGCAGTGGGAGTCGTTAGCAGGTATATGAGTCACCCTGGGATTGAGCATTGGAATACAGTCAAAGGAATTCTCATATATTTGAGAGGTACATCCAATAAGTTTTTACACTTTGGGGGCTCTACTACTACTGTTCAAGGCTATGTTGACTTAGATTTGGTAGGATATATAGATACCAGGCATAGTACTATAGGTTATGTATTTATTGTTGGTGGGACAACAGTGAGTTGGATTTCTCAATTACAAAAGGTGAATGCTTTATCCACTATAGAGGCAGAGTTTGTTGCTGCTACAAAGGCAGCCAAGAAGATGATATGGCTTCAATTCTTCATGGAAGAATTGGGACATCTACAGGTGGATAACTATTTGTATTCATAAATTCAGAGTGTCATTCGTCTTGCGAAGAATATTTCTTTGCACTCAAAGGAAAATCACATACAATTGCGGTATCATTTCATTTGGTCAGTTTCAGACGATGGGCAGTTAAAGTTGGAAAAGATACATACAGATGATAATCCAGCAGATATGTTTACAAAGGTTGTGACAAGGGAGAAGCTGAATTCTTTTTCATCTTTGGTTGGCCTTCTAGATTGAATAGCCTGATAGAACAACAGATTCCAGGAAGGATGGATCCAGTGGGAGCTTCACAGGGTAGCGGTTTAGCTACAGGATCAGTCTCCAAGTGGGAGAATTGTTGGTTTATGTGGAGTCTTATCAGTCCCCAAGTGGGAGATTGTTATATTATGGTGACTGATCAGGAAAGTGTTTTACACTTTTTGCAATGCGTGGGCCTTAATTTGTGGTCCAACATGTTGTAACCCTCAAGTGGCATAAAGATTGTATAAATCAGCTTAGGGTTAGGGTTTTACATGATGCAATGTTTTTGCTTCTTACAACGGTATTGAGCTATAAGGGATTGCATATTGTGATCAGATTACAATCATTGGATAATAGAAAGATTGGAGTTGATGTTTGGTGGACATAGCCCATGGATTGGGCGAATCATGTTAAATCTTTATGTATTGTGTTCTCTTCTATTTGGTCTTATATTTTCTGATATTGGTTATATTTCTGCAAGTAATTGTTAGATTTTTGTCTAGTTAATTCTAACACACTACCCACAATTCTTTGCACCAGTAGAAAGGGGTATCCATGAGATGATTTGCAACAAATATTAGAATGACTTAATTTTTTTCTTTCAAAATATTTTACAGCTTTTGAATTTTGTTAATGTTTTTTAAAATTTCTTGTAGTAGCTATTTTGTCTCAAAGGGAATATTTTTCCAAGGCCTTCATAGTATTTTTTTGTCCTTTGTCTTTGTTAATGGTATTGCAATATGGAAAAATTTAAGGATAAAAGTCCCTTTTTCCATTTAATGTGGCTCAAAATTAATTAAATGCTAAGCATGTTTCTTCAATAGCTTTGTTTGTTTAATTTTTCCTGGGGATTTTCCCTACTTGGTTTTTCAGGTGAGCGAAAATCATGACACAATACAAGATAAAGATGAACATGTCCTCAAAGACTTAAAAATAGTCCTTGCCTTTTAAAATTTGTTAATTTAATATGGTTCCTTATATTTTTTAAATTTTTTTTAATAATAACATAAACTAATGTGTAACATTTGATAGAGTGAAAATCTAGGTGATTTTCATGTTGCGAACTAGACCTCGTCAGTTCCTTTTCCTAGTAGTGTGGCCCGCTCTGTCTCTACAGACCCTTCTCTATCTACTACTCCTGCTCTACTCCAATATTTAGTTGACGATGTATAAATTTCTCATCACTTTGTCCCTTGTGCTAACAGTTATTCAAATAGGGTTTTACAAGTTGTTCCCCCCAGTGGTGGGGATCCTAATGATAACACCACCTAGACAATTGTCCGACGACATAGGAAAACTCATTTTCAGCTTCACATTCTTCCCACCATCTTGTGTGTGAGTTGTCTACCCACTCTTGAGGTGGGCTACTAGCATTTTTCTAGTGTGATGTTTATCTTTGTAATTGTTTGTGCATTTATTGTTAGTATGGTGTTGATCTCTTTTGACGCCTTTGGATTGTGGTTGTAGAAGAGTCAACACCCTTGTTTTGTTATTTTTTAATCAAAAAAAATTGTTAGGTATACACAAACTTAAAATGAATATTTAAATAAAAAATGGAAATTGTTCAAATAGTTTTTTAAATTAAATTTTTGAGAAAAATTAAATTATTTTTATAATCAATGTATTCAAGTAGATTTGTTGTTTTAAATAAATTAAAATGTAAATATTGAAACAATATTGCTTTTGCATATCAAGTGAATACAATAATTAACAAAAGTATAAATTTAACTTATATAAATTTTTTAACAGTAATTGGTGTAATTAGTTTGTTTTTTATTTTATCTACAAAGATTATTTTTATTTTTCAAAATTGGCTAGAACTGCCAAAATGAAACGATGTACGGACTCAATCTAGGCCTTTTCTATTTAGAAATTTGTTCAATTATGATTTTTTTAATTTTCTTAAAACTATTAGAATTTTGTTATATTTCTTTTCAACATTTAATTTATATTTTATATTTTATAAATGTTTGCTAAAGTATATATAGAATATATATTTAGGAATTAGGATTGTGAGTGGTGGTCTTATTTTAATTAGTCTAAAAATATCAAATTATCTTAGCAAGAAATGATTTTGGATTTGACTATGTATGTTTTTGGTATTTATATAATCAGCAGCCTAACAAGGGGGATAACCCTTACACAATCACAATATGAAGGCGTCAAAGAGAAAAACACTAAAATAGGAGTGTTGGATTTTACAGCCCATCAACAAAGTATTAATAGCACACAAACATAATAGGTGCTATCAAAAACAAAATAAACAATACACTAGCACAAAGGCTAATAGCCCTCCTAATGATTGGGAGGGTTGCTCACTCATCGCATGTGGAGAAGAGTGTGAGTTTGAAGAACTATTTTTTCCACGCCGCCAGACAAGTGTCTAGGCAATGTTTTCATTAGGATCCCTACCACAAGGGGAGCCACTAATGAAGTACCATTTGGACTTCTGTCAGCACCAAGGTTGGATTTCTAAGGAAGCTATACATTGTCAGCTGAAGCTTGGAGCAAAGCGGGTGAAGAAAGAAAAAAATGTTAGGAATAGCAGTCCACAAGACAACTGAGAGGGGGGTGAATGAGTTGTGATATAGATTATTAAACTTTAAACTTTATAAACCAAATATGCAAATGTAAATGATAACACAGTAAATGCCAACACCATAACACAATATTTTTTGTCAAGGAAACCCTATTAAAAGTAAAACCCCGGTGGGAATTAACACCCATAAATAATGTACTAGGAGTATAGTATCCCTATCAAAAGATTTAGCCTTGTTAGGAGCTTGTTAGAATATTACAGTACACAGTCCCTGTTAGGAGACATACCCCGTTAGGAGTCAAAATAAATAGTAGGTTCACTGCCAAGGCACACTGCCAAAAAAATCTTAAATCCATCCTCAAGGATTCATAATCTGAACAAGTGTATAAAGAAAATACACAATCCAATGAATTGTTCTGATAGCAACTGTCTTTGCTTGGTCAGTTCCAATAAAGTATTATTCTCATAAACTCTACTCTACATCCAACAACCAAACAATCCTCACAACTTTCACTTCTTCTTATCAATCTCTCTCACATATTTTCAAAAGAAAATATCACTCATATATACCCTCTTATAATTATTCACTAGGTCGGCCAGTTAAGCTTTCATAATACACAAATAATTAATTAGGTCGGCCAATTTAGGCTTTCCAATATACAAATAATTATTTGACCCCTTGCTAAGATACAAATGGAACCCATAACAAGTAAACATCAATTACAATCCATCACATATACTTCTAGATCCGCAATCCACACTCACAATTCATTTTAAACACTACATGTCTAAAGTCGGCCACCAGTTAGGTCTTCTTTAGAATACACTCCATAGTTGATGTCACCAGTAACCAAATAGTAATTGAAATCAAACCATTACTCCAACATACGTCGGCTATCCACCATTAAGCTCGCATCATCTAAAATATATTCGCCAGAAAGATATACCCGAAACACTGAGACCTTCTTTGTCCAGAAACACAGTTACAGTCCAGAAGCCAGTCTTCACCAAATCAAATGTAACATCCACAATATGAAACATAAAGCTAAGTGACCTTAGGAATAAGATCAACACACATCCTTCTATATAAATCCAACTTGGATCATTCTGAATCATCCGTATAGTGTTTGTACACTCCTTCCAGTCAAGTAACCAGTCTATCCTCTCCACAGAAATATATGTTGACATCAGTGACAAAACATGAATATCAACAACATGATCAGTAACCAAAATTGATATCATCCAAAAAAGAATGATCCACATGGCCAAAGGGGGCCACATCAATAGAAACATGAGTGTTAACCACATGGTTTACAACAGGAGTATCACATAGATTTGCAACAAGAACATAACATAGATTTGTAATAACAGCTTCACCCTCATCGTCAACCTGTGAGGAGTCCTCAGAGGTAGAATAAAAGAGAGAATCAAAATCTCAGATGGTCAAATGATCATCATTTTCATCCTTCCACCAAGTGGTTTCACATTCATAATGTAAAAGATAACAGTTTTTAGCCAGATGTCCAATAGAGAAGCATCACCGATACTGAAAGGGGAGGCCCTCATAATCAAATGACTAAATCCAAGGCCTATCCCCAACCATGAGCACCACATCTCCCGATAGTGGTGTGGAGATATCTATGCCAACCAAAATGTGAGTGAACATATAGAAAATTATTGAATTTGTAGCCTCATCAACCTTGAAGAAATGGACAATAGAGTTTCCAATGGCCTCAAAGAAAGAAATCTCTAAAAAATGGAGTGGGAGATTGGGGAGACAAAGCCACACATAGCATGCATTTAGAGGTTTAGTGAGGGGATTGAAGGAGATTGTCTAGGGTTTGGTAGAAAGAGAGTGATTCCCCCAAACCCACAACTTTATCAACACCAAATAATGGTCTTGAGAGGAAGAAAATACACCAATAAAAAAAATATTTGCACAAGGGAAAAGTTCAATATTACTGGAGACTAAGGGTTGCCAAGAACTTGTTACTTAGTGATGTAGATCTAGAAGAGAAGGCTAGAGACTAATAAATATACAGATCGACCCATGATAGAACTCCACATTATCTACCACATCTAGGCCACACACCACAATAGGAGAGGCCTTGGCGCATGATATGGGTCGATCTTTTGCCTTTGGAAGCATAGTAGCAATAGATTTGGAAACATGAGATAGCTTCATCCACCAATAGAAGAATTTGGAGGGGGTGGGTGGGAAATCCTTCCCCTAATAGTAGTAACAACCTTTTAACTACCAATAGCTAGGTGTGGAGCCAAATCCATCCCATGAAGAGAAATAGAAGAAACCCCATCAACACCAGAATTATTAGGAATATCAAACATCACCGCAACACTAGGAAATGCAATCACAACATTGTTGATTGTTATGCATAGAGTCATTGAATCCTTCATAGTGAAAAATATTGTTAGACCATAAGGAGTCATTGTAGAGAGTGAGGTAATGCCTTCCCTATAGGAAACCACAACACCCAGCTCCCCCATAGGATGCCTAGACATAGGACCCACTCCAACAGTCAAGCATGCTAGGAAAGAGAAAGTAACAGATGTAACCACCTGGATTTGGTCTTCTCTAACTATAGACCCTATTTTACCTAAGTGTGATCATACCCCCAATTATGTCTAGACAAATCTTCAATCGTCTGGCATAATTCATTCGAATCAGATTTAATTTCCTAAGTGATTTAATCACTAAATTTTATTAATCACCTTAGCCAATCAAAACCAATCATTTTTAAATCAAATTATTTCAAATCAAACATGGCTAAGGTAATTAATTTAAAAAGGAATTAAATAAATCCTAATTATACCTAATCACTTGCAAATCCTATCTTCTAGCCTAAATTAATTTAATTGGTTGTAGTCCTAATTAATTATCTAAAGCAATCAAAGGCTTAAATAATTAATTTCCCTATTTTTGAATGAATATATTAATTATAATTCATTTAATTAATATTCCTCTTAACTCTAGCCTAACCTATCTCAACCACCTTAACCCTAGGTTCAAACCCATCCCAACCTATTCACCCCATGCTAAGCCTAATCCTAATCTTAATCTGATCCTAACCCACTTCCTAATGTTGTCACATTCCTAATTTTGTGATTAGGGATCCAACTCTCTCAAGCTTGGCTCCCTCTAAGTCTACCTTCTCAAGCTTGGACTTACACCCCTCACCATGCCTCTTAATTTATCTCATTAATGCCTCATTAATGGAGATTCCTCAAGACCATGCCTCATCAATGCCTTTGGCATTAATTTCTCTTACACCCCATTAATGGTTTTTACACCTTCATTAATGACCCTTGTCCCCCCTCTCTCTCCTCATTTCTTCTATAAATAGAATGAGTTTTTGAGCTCAAATGACCCTTAATTCTTAGATCAAAAGTATTTTTATATATGTTGTTTATATTAATTGAAAATCCATATTGCATTGTAGCTTTGATATTATGCATAGTTATTATCACACTTTTTAGAGCTAATATGCATGTTTAGTGAGCATTTGGATTGCTTTTCATTAAAATCTTCCATTCTTAGGTTGTATATGTCACTGATTTGTGCATAATCTACGGGCATGATTATGGAATTCTTCAAACTCCTAGATAGGAAGCAATAGATCATTTTTAGTATTTAGCTTCAAACCCTTGCTTTTTATGCT
This sequence comes from Thuja plicata, assembly GCA_018584345.1. Classification (NCBI taxonomy): domain Eukaryota; kingdom Viridiplantae; phylum Streptophyta; class Pinopsida; order Cupressales; family Cupressaceae; genus Thuja; species Thuja plicata. Next base: position 428,243 of record MU225303.1, read on the forward strand.
TTTCTGCTAATATAATGATCTATTGAAGTGTCGTGTTGCAGATAACAGGTGCACTAATTAACACACACATTTCTGGCGACCACCGTGGGGCACAATTTCAAATTTTGCCTCATTTCAAGTTTATTTTTTACTAATTCATCTTCCCAAATTTCAGGTACAGGTTTGTTTTTGGTCCTAAAGGCTCGCATCTAAGATACACCCTCGCATCGCAAAAATCTAGGATCGCATCCGGGATTTCCTGAGTCATTTTCAATACAGGCTCGCATTTGGTAGCAGAGGCTCACATCTGGTATATTGCATCACATTCTATATTTCTAGGATCGTATCTAGTTAAAAACTTTGCATACTCCATTGCCTAACCTCTAACATTTTGACCAGTTTGGTTTTTTTTTTAATCTTTTAAACAACCTAACTTGTGTTTGCAGATTTCTATCAGGGATGAAAGAGAGGGAAAAAAGATAATGAATTGTGGTTTTTCAGGTTACCATCCCCTTATCTTGACCTTCATTTCATTTTTGTCTTTCAAACTAAGAACACTTTTCTTCTCATTTGTTAAATCGATTAGATAAGTATGCTTTTTTCCTTTAGAGGAAAATCAGAAAATCAAACATTGATTTAAAACTTGAAAAGAAAATGGAGTAATTGAACAAGACAAAGCACACTCATCATTTAATTCATTTTTGCTAAGTAATTGAACATAGCAAATCACTAAACTTTGTGGGATTAATTGAACAAGTTTCACCGTATAATTTTCTTTGGCAAAGTAACTGAACAACACAAGTCACCTAAATTTTGTGGGATAAATGAACTTCATTGTCTAATTTAGGATTTGTAATTGAACTATCAAAGCACTAGAAATTGCTGTCAAAGAACAATCAAACTTTGCTTTCAAAATAATTGTGTTTTCATTAACTTAGGAATATCTAAATCAAACTTAAACTTGCTTTTTTGTCTCACTAGAGGATTTTCTCTTCCTTCTAAGTGGGGAATCAAAAACTCAATATGCGGGATTGAGTTGTGAGTGAAGTCATTTGAGGAAATGAACAAGTGATTGAAGTATTTTGGGAGAAAACGGCATGGATTAGGAGAGTATGCTCTTCTTATTTTGAAGAATCAGAAATCTAGAAATCCTACGCTCGCCAATCCTTTGTATGCTTATTTAACAGTAAAGGGCTTTCCGGTTGAGGAAAAAATCTCCCGGGAATGACCCAAGTGAGGACAGGTTTTACGCCAGCCCTTCCAACTCAATATAAATAATTGCTTCCTTGTAGGCCAAAGCCTCAGAAGATGGAGTCGGTTTTGTTCTTATAATTTTGACATCATTCCTTGAACATGCTTGGGTATGTGTAGAGCGGAGCTACTTAAATCTTGCTTGCGAGAGTACACATATTTGAGTACTCATAGGGCTATACGCCTCAATTTTTCCTTGTGAAACTCTATGGGAGACATTTTTGAACATATTTTCCCATCATAAGCAACGAACTTCATAGACAAAACTACCTGATTCATCTCCAAAAAGGTGATAATCCTCGTGCAAGGCAAAAAGTAATTGCCCCAAGACACTCGTCATATCGTGCCCTCACTTGCATTTGGAATCGGCTAATATGGTATCATGACTGGAGCCATTATGTGCTTGGTGATGGCCATATTCTGATTAGCATTTGAGTGTGTACTTAAGTCAATGAGCAAGGTGTTTCATCATCTACCTTGAAAATAGGGCATAAGCATGTGTATGTTCACCCCTAACAATGCAAATCTTCTTGATGTGTCTGAAAGTCATTAAAAAAATAACACCTTCAAAAACAAGCAACAAAATTCAATCATTTATCTACATATGTTTTTTACTCACCAACAAGTCTCCGAACACCATCACAGATCAAACAAACTTCATGCACTTTCAAGACGAAATTGACAGAACTGACAAAATCTGACAGAACATCATAAACTCACATCTTTCATTTCCTGGCTCGTATCTGGTATCTTGGCTTGCATCTAGTATCCTGCATCTTATCTTCTCAGTATTATGTTGCATTTAGGAAGAAAGCTCGCATCCTAGGTCATCAGAAAATCACATACTGTATTTCTTGGCTCGCATCTAGGAGCTCGCATATAGGATAGTGGGCACTTGCAAATTAGTTTCTCAAAAAACCTCAGTATATTTGGATACCCTTTTGGCTCTTTAGACTATCCCTATTGTCTTTTTTGGTTTCCCTATTTCTGTGTCAAAACACTTTTTCAAATGTCTACCTTGCATGTTCTGTCAGTTTCTTGCAATCATTCTCAATATGTGTGGTCTATCTGCTTTTCAAAAACTTGATTCCTAGCTCACTATCAAGGAATTCTAACCCTTTGATGCTGGAATCATTTACTTTCACCAAAACACAAATAAAACTTCTACCTAGACACACTCACTTGAACGATTTGAGACTCTACTTGACACTATCAGAAAACTTTGACGAAGTTGAGATCCAAATACATGGTTAACACAAGACGCAACAAGTACACTTCTAAATAATTGAAAGCACCTCCAAGATCACTACACTTTCAGTGAGGAGAAACATCTCATGGTTCCCTGTTTGATTTAGACTCTCCAAAAATGGAAAGAGCCACTCACGAATGGAGTAAGGCTTTTGAGGACTATGATAATGATAAAAACCAAAAGCACGAAGATAGCGATGAGGAAGAAGAACCACACTTTGATTTTCCTTTGTTTGATTCAGGTAGTGAGGAATACATCACTGAAGAAGAATACAACAAAGTCAAACAAAGAAAGAAATTCCAAAAGATGTTGGAAAAGATGATTAGCAAATATAAAGAGAAATACTTTCTCCATCTAGCATCCACGGGCATAAAATTACCTAAGGATTATGATGTTGAGAAACTAAAAGAAAAAGAGGTGTCAACTCCTATATCTATCCTCGCCAAACAACTAAGCTTAATACAAATGGAGCTTGTGACTCTCAAATAGGAGAAGGATAAACCCAAGATGAAATACTCTTTGGACTCCATTTGTCCATTTCCTTTCGACAAGAGTATTATTATGGTCCCATTTCCTCCCAACATGGAAAGACCAAAATATGAAAAATATATAGGAGAAACCGACCCACATGATCACATGAGAGAATTATGTGCTCTGAGCATAGAATACATGCATGAACCTACATACCTCATGTGGCTCTTTCCTAGAAGTATAGGAGGCAATGCTATGCAATGGTTCTCAAAACTTACACCTAAGGTAAAAAAATTTGAGGATTTAATTCAATGATTTATTCAACATTACTCCTATAATATCCAACATGATGTGACTATGATGGATTTTTGCAACACTAAACAAAAGACTGGCGAATCCTTTACACACTTTCTACAAAGGTGGAGGGAAATCTTTGCACGGTATTCAAGAGTTATTCCCAAATTTGAGAAGATGGAAATATTTTTTAATAACTTGGTACCTAATTTGAACTACACATTGCAAATGCAAGACTCCCCTAGCTTTGATAGGATGATCAAGAACACCATCCGTATCGAAGAATTCATGGTTAAAAAGGGAGAAATCACTCTCCAAAGTGATAACAAATCTACCAACTCCAACAAAAAACCAAAATGATGGAAACAAAACAAAAATATTGTCAATGATGGAGTAGTAGATGCCTCTAATATTAATCCTAAACCTGAGGTGTTTAACCTAACAAATAGCATGCAAGCAAGCAAAGATGCCAAGGTAACAACCTTCATACCTAAAGTAAACAACAAGAATAATAGGGGTCGGCCATGGACTTCCAAGCCTCAAAAAACATTCAATCCTTTGGGAGAGCCTCTTGAAACTATTTTGAAGACACTATTAGACAACAAAGTTCTCACAATACCAGATTCCAAACCATGGGAGCCGAAAGTCAAACCAAGGTGGTGGGATGACAATTCTTACTTTGTCTTTCACAAGAACAAAGGACACAAGACTAACAAATGTCTTAAACTCAAACATTTTATCCAAGACCTTATTGAAGGAGGCAAGATCAAGGTGGAAGGACACACCACTAATGAAGATCATACAATATTTAATAATTCATTCCCTAACTATGAGAAAGGGGAAGCATCTAAAGGAAAAGGAAATGAGGTGAACTATGCCTACTCTAAAAATGATAATATAATTAACATGCTAGACATTAAAACTGAATCAATTAATGTGGTTACTATCAAAGGTGTTCAAAGAACATCTTCACAATCAAATATAGTGACCCAAAGTCAAGCACAAGTCATGATCAAAGGACCCAATTCCTCCTCAAAACCAACAACTTCCAAAGTACCCATTGTCACTATCCCTAAACTGACAACAACAAAGCAAACAATTACTACTCCTACAATAAAGTACAACCTGGTGGATCAATTGCAATGAACCTCTGCTAAAATTTCCATTTTTGAGTTGCTTAAAATATCCGCAGTACATAGGGAAATTCTTGAACAAGCCCTACATGCCGCAAATGTGCCAAAAGACCTTGATATAGACAAATTCCAAGCGATGGTTAATCACATCTCAGCACCGCATTATGTCTCTTTTTTAGAGGAAGATGATAAATCATTGACCCATCCACATAATCAACCCCTTCATATTGAAGTCCACATTCATAAATCCTATGTTAGATGTGTATTGATAGAGGGAGGTGCAGGATTGAATATTTGTACCCTTAATCTCATCAATAAATTGGGTCTCTTAGAACAAACCATTGAATCTAGAAGCAAAATCGCTATCAAAGATTATGATGAGGAAGAAAGATTCTCTAAAGGTCTTATTGTTCTACCCATTAGAGTCAGGCCAATTGGAAGGAATGTCATGTGTCAAGTTCTGGATCTACCCCTGGCTTACAACATACTGTTAGGGAGACCCTAGATTCACGAAATGCAAGCTATACGATCTACCTTCCACCAATGTATCAATTTCCCACATAATGGGGTGGAAGTGATAAGTCTTGCATATGCCAATTATACTTGCAACAATATCAAGGCAGGTAGTATGGTTCCGCATAACAAAGAGGCTATGGATGAGATTTCTCCTAAGACTACCAAAGACATGGTGATGAAATTTTTTGGAAAAACCTTAAAACTTGAAGAAGCATGTATGGGAGAATATAAGCTGGACATGACCCTATCATTGAAAAAAAATTTGGTATCACCAAGATCCTATGGAAACCTTCCTCATCATTCACACCTGCTACATCTCAAACACTAGAAATCCACAAAGCAACTGGCATGGTTAAGGCATCCACATCTTCTTTAGATAACACAGAAGAACATGCAGTCTTGGCCTAGCTTTACAAGGGTGAACCAAAGGAAGCTGAGGTAAAACATGTGGAAATATCCCCAGAGAAGTGTGTGAAATGATATGATCTCCTCAAACAAATGGGATATAAAGGGAAAGGACCTTTAGGTGAAAAAGGAAAAGGACTCATTGAACCTGTACACATGGAATTCAGGTATACTAAAGATAAATCGGGACTAGGTTTCAAAAATAAATCTGAAGACCCTTCTTCACGAGATAGTCCAATTTATGACAGCAGGAGTGATGAAACAGAAGAAATAGAGCTGGAACCATGGTCCTATGAAAGATTATTACACGTTGCCATGGAGAATCCTGAATATCAAGGAGAGCACTATGTACCAAGATTTGAAGTACCAAAAGACCTTCGTGTGCCTTTGTTACCACCAACTACTATTCAAGAGGTAGAAGAAACAACATAAGACAATCTAATAGTATCATTGGTCGCAACAGCTACTGAAGACACCCCTCGACAATAGGATTTACATCCTAACTGGGGGTAGTTGGTTACAGTTTCACATATCCTTGATTTACCACACTTTGATCTACAAGTGGCTAATAGGGTACACCAGGTAACTATTGTTGAATTCCTGAATAGGTCTAATGATGAATTAACCAACTCACATGATTATGAGTGGGATGAGCTATCTATTGCCACCGAGTACATTGAAATAGATGTAATTCACATGTTTGCAGCTCCATCAGCGCATAGAGAGAATTCTAACATGGCTCCTAATAGTGTTGATATTCCTGAAGCAGAGGAGGAATTCCTTCCCCCAATCATTGATGAAGAGACTGGTGTTCTTCTAGGTCTAGAAGAAATTCAGAGGCGACAAGCTAGGAGACTCCTCCTACAAAGAGATGAAGAAGAATAATACTCAATTGACGTGTCACTAGAGTTTGGTCCACATATTACTAATAATGACCCTTTTAATGGCGATCTAACTCTTGTTGCTCTAAACATCAAAGAGATTAACTTAATAGAACATGTCATGTCAGTTAATAGTCTTGACACTGACATGATGCTATCCTTCCTACAGTCTGACTCCTTGTCTTTGATAAACCTAGACCTAATTTATTGGGCTAATACAGACCCTACTCCTATCTTAGACTTTCCTAATGACTACACTTTGGATTGCTATCTAAACTCTTATGAACCTTACTCTTCTTCCACCAATGCAAGGAGTGTGAACATGTCATAGGAGGATATCAAGTTTCTCAGTCAAAATTTGAAAAATAAAAATAAAAAGAGAACTGACGGTGAAAACCACGTTGTGGCAGTGTCAGATTCTAAAATAGTAAAAACAAAATATGTATATGATGGTGAAAACATCTCAGAGGCACCAAAGAATGAGATTCTTGATATCCTCCCCGAGCACTTTTAGGAAAGGTCTTCAGTTTTGATAGAACCAACACAACCAGTTAACTTGGGCATAATTGAAGATCCTCAAATAGTTCACCTAGCACAATCTTTTTCAGATGAGGAGAAGACACAGTTCACTAAGTTCCTGAAAGAGAAAAAGATCAACTTTGCATGGTCTTACAAAGATATGCCTAGGCTGGATCCTGAATTAATAATGCACCATTTATCTATAGCTCCCAGGATCAAACCCATGAAACAAAAACTCAGAAAAATGCATCCTCATGTTGCATTACTAGTAAAAGTGAAACTAGAGAAATTTTCAAAAGTTGGATTCATCCGAGTCATCGCTTATGCAGGATGGATCTCCACTATGGTCCCAGTGTCTAAATCTGATAAATCTATTAGGATATGTACAGACTTCAGAGACTTAAACAAGGCATGTCCTAAGGATGAATTCCCACTACCTAATATTGATGTGATCATATACCTCACAGCAGGCTATCAAATGTATTCACTAATGGATGGTTTCTCAGGCTATAATCATATCAAAATTGCTCCTGGAGATCAAGAGAAGACTACATTCACATGCACATGGGGCACCTTTTGTTGGAACGTCATGCCATTTGGGTTAAATAATTCTGGTACTACATATCAAAGAGAAATGACGACTATATTCCATGATATGATGCATAAAAATAGGGAGGATTACATGGATGAAACCTTAGCTAAATCAAAAGAACATAATACTCATATTGATGACTTAAGAAAGATATTGGATCATATGGAGAAATTTCAACTCAGGCTCAATCCAAAGAAATGTGCCTTTGGGGTCCAATTAGGAAAGCTCCTAGGATTTGTTTTCTTAGCAAAAGGAATTGAGGTAGACCCTGGAAAAGTCAAAGCTATACTGGAAATGACTCCTCTACACAACATTATTCAAATAAGGACATTATAAGGGAGACTTCAATCAATCATGAGGTTCATGTCACAACTTGTGGACGAAGTGAAACCCTTTACCAAATTTCTACACAAAGGGGTCACCTTCAAATGGGATGAACATTCTGAAGCCAAATTGAGAGAATTAAAAGAGTACCTGGCTACTCCTATTCTTATGGCTCCCATCCATGGAAAGCCATTACTCCTGTATATTTCAGCTACAACCACATCACTAGGAGTATTGCTCGAACAAGAGGATGAAACTAAGAAACAAAGAGTGATCTACTACATCAGTAGAACACTAGTCTCATATGAACTCAATTACAACATTATTGAGAAAGCATGCTTAGCAGTTGTCTTTGCATCACAAAAATTGAGACATTACATGATATCACATATAGTAAGGCTCATTGCAAAAATAGATCCTTTGAAGTACCTCCTGAGAAAACAACATTAACAGGACGTATGGAAAAGTGGGTCCTCATTCTAAGTGAATTTGACATTGAGTATGTGGATAGGAGGGCTATTAAAGGACAAGTCCTTTCAGATCAATTAGTTGATTCACCACTCCAAGATGATGAACCTTTAAGAATTGAGTTCCCTGATGAAACAATTTTGCACCTCATTGAGTATCCATGGAAGATGTACTTTGATTGTTCTTTCACGCAACAAGGCTCTGGAGCAGGGGTTCTATTCATAACTCCTCAAAGCTACAAGATACCAAATTCCTACAAATTAGTGTTTCCATGCACCAATAACATTTCTGAATATGAAGCATTGGTAAACGGTCTTAAACTTGCCATGGAATGTAAGATTGTGGAGTTACATGTGTATGGTGACTCCCAGCTCAGTATCAATAAATTCAATGGAGATTATCAAATGAAATATAAGAAATTGATGCACTACAAGAAACTAGTTGATGACTTAAAGAAGTACTTTATCTTCATCACGTTCCAACAGATACCCAAAATAGAGAATAAAGCTGCACATGCTATGGCTACACTAGCATCCATGTTACAACTGGAGCAACATCGATTTTTCTATGACTTCTAGGTGGAAGAATTACCCTATCCCACCTTTGATACCTCTGAATACCAAGTAATTTGTACTTTGAACACCCAAGACTAATCTCGGTATGCTAAAATCATTGCTTACTTAACTGACCAAACTATTCCCAATGATCTATATATGAATGAAAAAAGAGCCTTGATTAGGACAACATCATGTTATGTCCTCATTGCTAATAACTTATATCGATGAGGTCTCAATGGTATGCTTCTTAGATGTTTAGAACTCAAAGAGTCAAATCACACGTTAAAGGAAGTCCACGAAGGTGTATGTGGATTACATTTGAACGACTTTTCACTAGCAAAGAAACTACTCAGAGTAGGCTATTACTGGCCTACAATGGAAAAAGATGCTATTCAATTTTCCAAAGCATGTCATAAATGCCAAACACATGTAAATATTGTCCATGCTCATGCTAGAGAACTTATACCTTTCATAACACATTGGCCATTTCAGAAGTGGGCCTTTGACTTGGTTGGACAACTATATCCTAATTCTTGAAATGGACACAAGTTCATCATTATGGCTACTGAGTATTTCATGAAGTGGGTCGAGGCCATGCCGCTAATCAAAGCCACTAGAAAATAGGTGACTATGTTCATATTGAACTACATTATCTATATATATGGGATACCCTCTTCAATTGTAACAGATAACGGGGGCCAATTTAAAAACCAAGACATTGATGACCTTTGCGAACAGTTCCACATCACTCAGCATTGCTCCTCAATATTTTATCCTCAAGGTAATGGACAAGTTGAGGCATCTAACAAGAATATTCTCAAGATCCTACACAGAACTGTGAGTAAATCTGGTAGAGACTGGAATTTACAACTAAATCTGGCAGTATGGGCCTATAGAACAAGCATCAAAACACCAACTAGAGCCATGCCATTTGCCCTAGTCTATGGCACTAAAGTGGTACTACCTATTGAGGTTGAAATCTCATCTTTGCAGATATCTTTACAAGGTCTTGTTACTGATGAGCAATACCTCATCGATAGGGTGAATACACTAGAATTACTTAATGAGCATAGGCAACATGCGTTTGATCATCTAAAAGTGTACCAAGCATGAATGTCCAAAGGATACAATAAAAAGGTCAAACCACGCCAATTTCAAGTGGGGGATCTCGTCCTAAAGGAGAATCCTAAGAACCATTCTAACAGAGAACATAAAGGAAAGTTTAAACCTAATTGGTTGGGACCTTATGTCATTACTGCAACTTTTGGGACTGCAACCTATCAACTAGCTACACCTGAAGGAGATGTCCTTCTGGATCCTATCAATACTCTACATTTGAAGCAGTTCTACGCTTGATGACCGGCTAGCAGTGCTTGTGCAGTGAAATACTCATAAAATACCAAAAACATCAGAAAAAAGACCTAAAGAAATCCAAAAATAGTGGAAAAAGTCTTGAAGAAAAAGGTGTCCTTGGTGAAAACCTGGCAAATAGGCACCTTGATACTACAAAAACATTAAAAAAAAAAGAAAAAATAGCAAAAAAAAATTGAAAAAGAGAAAAAGTGCCTTGATGAAAACTTGGTAAAATAGGCATCCCGGTAGCAACAAGAATGAAATTTTTTTTCCAAGTGGTGAAAACCTGGAAATCAAGCGTCACTTGTATTATGCGCCCTATCTATCAATATATTGCTGATACTAGGCCTTCACGATTACACCTATGCTAAGAGTTGACTTTTTTTCCTTACAAATATCCTATCCTTGCTTGGGATTTGTCTGCATTTCTGTCTTAGGAACAAGTCATTTCGCACTGGGGGCATCTTTTTCTAGAATGTTAGGTAGCATCTGCTAGGTCATCGTAGGATGGTTTGTCTTGTGACACAATGCTTCTTGATGCTTACACCAAACTGTCACTTTCACAAAACAAGGATGGCACAAACACTACACTCATGTAAAAGTTGTTCCTAAACACTACATTGGATTGCAAACAGGAACAAAGTTATACATAGACATGGGAGCCATATTGCTTACATTCCAAACTTTTGACTGATGAATCTCTAATGCGCTTGAAAAATGAATCAATAATATTTCTCAATACTACCTAAACACAGTTTGATCTTGGTTTATTATGACTCTTTTATGTACCCATGATGTTTTAACTGGGTGCATCTAAGTAGTTATGAGTTTTCTTTGATTGATTCTCAATTGATAGTTGTTATGTCTTCCAAGTTACTCCATGACGTCTGCGCAAAGACAAAGAGTCACAAGGATGGGGGGCATAACATTTTCTTGGTTTTCTACATATGGTGATTGTTCCAAATGATCCTATAAATTTCACTTAACTTGGATGTTTATGGTAAGAGCTGCCACCATGAGTGGATAGTCGCATATATCTCGATATTTAATATGTGTACGCTACAGTGAGGTTTAAACAATTTCCTTATCTATTTTCTAAACTCAGATTCTCACTAAGGTATATGAAGCATAATGTACCCAAGGATATGAATTTTCAAGGTCATTAAGGGTGTAATATCTTACCTTACACATATTCTGATATATTAAAAGGAAGGTGACTAGCTTGTCATTCTGGCTTCTATGCCTTGATGCATAGGTCTATTTCTGACATTTCATCCAATACCATAGTATTCATACTTTCATAATATTAGTGGGTATTAGTAATTTTTGTAGTATCAGGTGGTATCCATTGCAACAAAAGCCCAATGATGATAAAAAAGATACAATATCTGCAAATCAATGACAAGTCCTAAGAGTTTGCATATAGTCGCATTTAGAGATTGCAAGATTCATTTGAGAAAACAATAAAAGGACTTGACCTCAAAATCATTTCTATTTTTAATTTATACAAAATCTAAGTTAATTACATAATCCATGATTCCCAAAATCTTTGATCTATCAGGAACAAAATCAAACTCACCTTTTAAACGTGATTAACTCGGTACTCTTGTTTTTTCTCTAAACACATCTTTCCTTCACTTCTTCTAATACATTCTTTCTTGACCTAACCATTCCATGCAAGTGATGTGTTCTTTCAATAGAGGATTTTATTCATTTTTCTTCGATTTTGTTCCCGAGGGGGCATGATCACACTATCATTAATCAAATTCTTTCTCGAAACAACATTAAAAATGATTGTTATCAAACAACTAGGGGCATGACAGTTTCCTTGACTAAGTCAGAACTGTTGGATAGAAAGTTTTGGTTCGCATAAGCTGGATATCTTGTGTTTCCTCATTTTAAAATATTCTTATTAAGCTCTTGGCAGCTTCATACTAACTTTTGGATGACAACCAAGTTCAGAATCAGTATTATCAATCTTTGGACGACAACCAAGTTCAAAATTGGTATCTTTAAGATCTTTTCATATTGACCTTTGTTCGATCAAGTTAAAAGTCAATTCTATCAGTTTAGTTCAATCAAGTGCAAGACTGATCTCGTCAGGCATTTTGTTCGATCATGAGCAAAATTCTCAATCTTTCTGAAGTCAAAAATAAAAAAAAAATCTTTGAATCAATGTGCTACTCGCACATCAATTCAAAGAGCGAAAAATGTAACCACATATATTTGGTCTACTCTAAATATAGACCTTATTTTCCCTAAGTGTGATCATACCCCCAATGATGTCCAGACAACTCTTCAATCGACTGGCATAATTCATTCGAAAGATTTAATTTCCTAATTGATTTAATCAATAAATTTTATTAATCACCTTAGCCAATCAAAACCAATCAATTTTAAATCAAATCATTTCAAATCAAACATGGCTAAGGTAATTAATTTAAAAAGGAATTAAATAAATCCTAATTATATGTAATACCCACTCATGTTTTTCTTTTTAGTTTGTGATGTCATACTCTTTTAGGCATTGGTTTCAGTTGATTGGCCGAATTCTTTTAGGCTGCTTTCAAGCGAGCTATTATTCTTTCAGTTGATGGTGATTATTGATTATGATGTTATGGATGATTATCATGATGTAATGATTTATGTTTTGATTATGATGTACTTACCCCATACTTGCATGTGTATGGTTATCATGGTTATGTATATGTTTGCATGTTGTTGTGATAGAGAACGAAGATGTAGTTACTTGCTTCGGCAAGATCCACACGTTCGACTGATCTCTATCATTGTTTACGATATTATATTATGTATGTACATGCATGTTCTTTGATGACAGGATTGCAGGTACAAGGCATCGTCTTCCCTGAATTGGCAGGAGTGAGTGTGCCCATAAATATTCATCTCAATGGTAAAGAGGGGAGGTAACATACAGATCCAAAACCCTAACCTAAGCCTAATCGTCCTAATGTTGGATGATTTTTTTGATGACTACCCTATCCGGATTTGTCTAGGTTGACAGAATTCGAATACCCCCCTCTTGAGTGTGTGTATGTTTTGCTTGATTATGCTTTCAGGTGATTTCTGGATTATTGAGTAATTTTCCATATTCTGTGATTTAATAGATTATAGTTGAATTGATTATTTAATTATATCCTAAGTTTATTTTAAATAATTAATTAAATTGAAATATTTGAATATTTTGATTTAATTAAATATTTAATTGAAAACTATAGTAAATGTGCTTATATGATTAATTAAATAATTAAGTATTTGGTTGCATGCATTATTGTGACATAAATATTTAATCTATTTAATTAAATATTTTATTAATTACATGTGCATGAATGCATTGAAAAAGTAATTTTAAATTCAAATATCTCAACTTGTAATTAGGAGTCAAAGTTGAGTTGTGGCAATAAAGCATATTTTATTTAATTAATTTGGATTTACTTTCAATTTTCAAATTGAGTTAAATTAGGGATTGACTTGGGAGTTGTCATCAACCTTTGCATGCTTAGGGGAATTTGAATCTCTTTAGGGGGAATTGGTCATTCATTCTCTCATAACAGGTTTTTGAGATTTGGAGAGCTCTTGGTGATTTTGGGGTTTTGAAGAATTGTGGATTGTTGTGGATCCTTATTGCTTTGAGAATTTTAGGATTTTCTCTTGCTTGTGTGTGTGTGCTCGGATCTTCATAGTTGCCAGATCTGTGGTTGAATTGGGCTTGAGGGTTTTCAGATTGCTTTCATCCTCCAAGCTATATTCTTCCATTTCTTGCATTGGAATCAAGGTAGGTTTCATTTGCCATGTATGGTTTCAATTTTGTAGATCTGAGGTTTTCTGTGTTGTTTAAATGCATGTTCATTATTTTGGCTTTTAAATGGCTTATGGATTTTCTACATTTTTGGGTATTTATAGAAACCCTAGATCTAAATTTCTTTCATTCTATATATTCTTAGCATCGTAGGGTTATGTTGTCAAAATTTTAGGAAGAAATTCCCTCTAGATCTCTTAGAAAATGAAAAATCAACCCTTTGTATAGTTTATACTATAGGAGAAATTAAATTTATGGTTTATTATGGTTTCGATGCTTTCGGGTGTTTATGAAAAGCTTAAATCTATTAGTTGCATGTTAAAATATTTCTTAGCACAATACCCTTATGCTGTCAAAATTGCGTGAATAGATCTCTCATTAATCTCCTAAAAATCAGAAAATTAAACTTTGTCTATAGTCCTGACTATAGAAGAAAAATAAATATTTATCCTTATGTATTTGCATTGAAAAATTAAATCATTTAAAAAAAATCAACCCTCTGTAAAAATACAGACTGGTGAAAAATATATATATATACTTGCCCAGAAAGGACAAAAATTAAGAAAAGACGAATTAGTGTGTAGAAAGGAAAATAACAAAAAAATAAATAAAACCCTTTCCTTTTTACTAATCTTCATCTTCAAATTTCGTAAAAAAAAAGAAATAAAAAGAAATAAAATCAAAATTATGTTTTGGAAAAACGCAGTGAGATTTTCTTTATTAAAATTGATTAATGTGTATATTATATTGTAATTTGTTTTATTAATCAATTTATATATATACACATATTTAAATATGATCATTTAACAATATGATTAGTTGCTAATATATTTTTTTATTAATTTTTATTAATATGTGAATGTTAATTTTAATTAATAGATATATTTATGTTAATTTTTAATTAATAAATATATATGGTTAATTTTTATTAAATACGTAATTGTTTTAATTTAAATTAATCAATGTGGATTGTAGTTTGAGGCGTTTGGAGACCATAGGTTTAAATAACTAATTTGAAATAATTAATGGATGTCTTGATTAGTTTATTTAATTTCAAGAGGTAGTTGTAAATGGTTTAAATACAAATTACCGTAATTACTTCAGATTAAGTTATTAACTAGATGGAGATTATGTATGGGTTAACTATAAGTATTTACATGGATATAGTTCATTTTTCACTCTTTTAAGACGTTTTGTTTTCTGTGCATCCTTATGGTTCTTATTTGTTCATGTGTGTGATTGTGGGGGCATTAGATGACCTAGGAGGTATACAGAGGCCAGGGGGAAGTATTTAAATTTATGTTACTTCATGATGTGTGTGTTATCAGTTGTTTCCCTAAACTGACCATGTGACCCTTTCGATTTTGTTATCTGCTAGTGTACCTATGTGACTATTCCTGTTGTATGGGATACTAATTTGGGGTACACTAGGGTTGTGACCTTTGCTAGATCTGTTAGGATCTTTGAGCCTAGGGTAGGTTACCTAGATGAGTAGTAGGAGGTGGCTTGCAATAAGCTCTGTGTCTGTAAGAGACTACCGGATTGCTTATTGTAGATTTTCTTAATAATTGATAACTAAAGACATACTGAGAGATTAAAATGAATTAATAAGATATGATTCTCCTCACCCATGCTTGAGTGCTAGTAAAGAGTGAGATGGAGGTTGAGATAGTGCTTGCCCCCTTACGAAGCGCGGGTTCGGGCATAGTTAGTGGCCTTGTTAGTTTGAGAGGTCATTGGCTCCATGTATGGTCACGTAAGTGCCAGAATCCATTGGATTACTAGGACAAGACTTAAGGGTTAGACGTACATGATGACACCTTCCTTTACACAGCCTAGATTTCCTACGTTGTCAGTTGCCTCTGGATCAGTGAGTCTTACCTTTTATGATGATTAGTACACCGAATTAGAGAGCTATCAGGATCCCTTGCTTAGTGGTTATTCCTTCTTGGTTTTGGATATCCGATTGGGATCTGTTGTTATCTCCTCAGCACGGTGGGGTGGACCTTTGTGGTTCCACACGGACAGGTGGTAGTGATTCTTTATCCATTGAGATTCAACGACCTTGTACCAGGGGCTTGATGGTTTCTTGCAGATGAGCTCTTTATGTTCCTTCATCATTTATTATATAATTTCATTATTGTAAATCTTGTATTAGTGTATCGCATGTGATACCTAATCTAGAAATTGTAATATTAAGTAGTTTAGAGTGATTACCACATACCCTGTGACATGTGTAGTGGATGTGAGTTTATGGTGGTTTCATGGTTATCCATGAGGATTTTAATTATGGTTATGTAAGTTGTATTTGTTATGCTTAATCAGATGGAATCTTTTGTTATATGGTTAGTTGTGTTTTGCTTTAAGTAATTCAACATCATGGGACCCTTGAGTCATGTAATCTATGTGAGTGTAAGACATGTGTATAAATGGTAATCTCTTCCACATGAATGTATGTTTCTTTATGTTAACTTTATAAAAAAAATATTCAGCACACATAGTGACATGTTCTAGGTTAATCTCTCTTGGGTTCCCTGGCGAGGCGTTACATTATACCTAATCACTTGCAAAGCCTATCTTCTAGCCTAAATTAATTTAATTGGTTATAGTCCTAATTAATTATCTAAAGCAATCAAAGGCTTAAATAATTAATTTCCCTATTTTTGAATGAATATATTAATTATAATTCATTTCATTAATATTCCCCTTAACCCTAGCCTAACCTATCTCAACCACCTTAACCCTAGGTTCAAACCCATCCCAACCTAATCACCCCATGCTAAGCCTAATCCTAATCTTAATCTGATCCTAACCCACTTCCTAATGTTGTCACATTCCTAATTTTGTGATTAGGGATCCAACCCACTTGAGAAAGTCAACTTTCTCAAGCTTGGCTCCCTCTAAGTCCACCTTCTCAAGCTTGGACTTACACCCCTCACCATGCCTCTTAATTGCTCTCATTAATGCCTCATTAATGGAGATTCCTCAAGCCCATGCCTCATCAATGCCTTTGGCATTAATGTCTCTTACACCTCATTAATGGTTTTTACACCTCCATTAATGACCCTTGTCCCCCTCTCTCTCCTCATTTATTCTATAAATAGAATGAGTTTTTGAGCTCAAATGGCCCATAATTCTTAGATTGAAAGCATTGTTATGCTATTTAGATTAATTGAAAATCCATATTGCATTGTATCTTTGATATTATGCATAGTTATTATCACACTTTTTAGAGCTAATATGCATGTTTAGTGAGCATTTAGATTACTTTTCATTAAAATCTTACATTCTTAGGTTGTATATGTCACTGATTTGTGCATAATCTGAGGGCATGATTATGGCATTCTTCAAACTCCTCCTAGATAGGAAGCAATAGATCGGTTTCAGTATTTAGTTTCAAACCCTTGCTTTTTATGCTTTTCTACTAATATAATGATCTATTGAAGTGTCATGTTGCAGATAACAGGTGCACTAATTAACACACACAACAGACGACATTTTGAATGTTATCCAAATAAAATATTCACTATCATTAAAAAAATTAAACCTTGGCTATACTATGTATGTTTTTGTTTCCAAGATTTCAGATAAAACAAGTTATAATCCATCATCATGGTAAATAGATTATCTAGAGAAGATAAATCCAAAACATTTCTTGCTATCACAATGGACTGTGGAAAATTTATAAATTTGATCAAGTTATTTTCTTAAAATTATTATTCTCTCTCAATATTAAATTTTAAATAATAATTTTTTATTAAATCATTTATCAATTATTTTGATGTTTAATATTTTAAATTATGAGAAGACTTTAAAAATACAATTAAATTAAAAAGAAAAAGAAAAAGAAAAACTAATATTAATGTCACATCCATACGTAGAACACACATATAAAATAGGTGAGTATCATTTCATGGTTATATATATATATATATATATATATATATATATATATATATATATATATATATATATATAATTTAAGTTAATTATAAGAAACACATTTAATGCTATGATTTGGGAGAGAGGGAACATGGGAGAGAAAGATATATTTCAAAAATTGAACATAAATTATTTACTGCAGTTTGTTTTAATCTATTATAAACTGCTTCGTGTCAAGCATCAAAACTCATTTTAAATTTAAATTAAATAAGTATTTATAAAAGTAAATTAAGTAGAGCTCTCACGAGTAGCGGAGTTGGTTTGAGCCTTGGGTTTGCTCCCTAATGGTCTTGAGTTCGACTCCCAAGTCTAGATTTGTCTAATGCAACTGGCTTTCAGGCGGCTTGGTACCAAGGTAAGGCGCGTTGGGCATTGGGTTGAGTTGCAAGGATGCCTCTAGCATGAACAAAAAAGTAGAAAAATAATTTAATATTAAAAGGAATAGTTAAGAATTTGAATATGCATTAAATAGTTTATATGTTGATCAAAAAATTCATATTTTATTTAAATAAATATTTTAATAATTAATCATAATTATTATTATATGATTCTTAGTTTCATTATATAGAATATTGTTTAATTATTTTTTAATTTTTTAAATTACTATATTTATTTTTAAAATAAAATATCATTCAATTTTACATAAGAACATGAAATAAAATATATGAGAATCTTTGGTGAGTATACAATACTTGCACAACATTAACTTAAATATGGTTTAGTATCCATTTTAATTTCCATTTCTATCCAATTGGTGATGAACTTATCAATTCATCTCACATTAATGAGCTCTTAAATGACCTCTTTTATCACACTACTTTTTTGCGCCCTAAAAAAGAAAGTGGATCATAAAACATGTGGGTTTTAAACTTTACACGACAAATGAAGATAAATTTAGGTTGCTTATGTATTAGACCTTAGTTTTTAAAATTGTTTTTATTTTGTAGATTTCTTTAATTTTGTTTTTCCTTTTTACTAGCTAACTAATGATGTTTTGGATTTGAATTAAGTAATATATAAAATATTATGTTTAATTAAATCTTAAAAATATATAGTGGATCGTATCGGTAAAACTAAAAACAAACCACGATGTCTTAATCACCATTAAAGTGTCATTTTGATTCATATTACTAAAAAATTGTCTAGTTTGTTTTAAAATCTTCTCAATAAATATAACTAAGAGGTGAAATAGTCTCCCCACCCATGACAGATTTCTACAATTCTGTTGGTTTAAACGAATGTACTATATACAGAATGCATTGCATCTCTAAATATTTTTACTAATCTTTAAATGTATGTCGCCATTTAATTAAACTATTTACTTACTAATTTTATTTTACTTATTATTTTTTTTTCAAATTTCAAAATGGGTTTCAATCAAATTGTAAATCCAATTTCCCAATTTTGTGATCAGTATGTTCAGTTGCTAGTATTAAATTTCAGTCAAAATTTCCTCATGGAAAATAAATTTAAAATGCAATATTCTATGGAATACCCATGAGAGCATCCATGAAATATCTTTGAGCCATAAAGGAAATTTTTTATGTCTTGTATCCTAGTGAGATGTTCACTGCCAATTTCATGGCAAATGTATAGTAGGGTTAGTAAAGTGTAGCACCTGGAAAGATAATTTCATATATTTCTTGAACTTTGACCTAAATAGTCTTATAGTTCATTACTTTTTAATCTTCATTTTGTTCCCTCTCATTTTGACACTAGACCTAAAACTAAAAGAAATTTGTGAACATCAAACGATATATGTTAGCAATGCTAAGTTTCCATGTGACTTCACTTCATAGGGAAATGTATGAAATTAGTGAAATCTCAAGCCTCGCCATGATAATTAGGATATCAAATGATTGGCCTTCAAAAATGATTTTTCTAAGTACGTAGAAACCCTTTGGTTCATGATCAATAGATTTATATAAATAATTTTCTAATTTATTTTAAAATTGTATTAAAAAAACTGTTTTGTACATTAAACTAATGTATCTTCTATAGATAATCAAATTGGTTTCTATAATATATAAACTTATATAAAATTTTCTATTGGCATGGCCCTTACACCTTTTTTTGGTGCAAGCGCTAGTCTATAAGAGGTTGATATTATTTGAGAGAATAGATACTTAGACTTTTTAGATAGATTTCAGTTATTACTCTCATTAGATGAGTAGAGTCTACTAATTATTTGAAGGGAATGTAATCACCTAAAATGGTCTACAAAATCCTAAGCCCCTAATCTCGATTGTTCATCAAGAAAAACCCAAAATCTTGATTAAATCTCCTAAGTCCTAATCTAAGGCAATTCAACTTCTCAATATGATTTTGATCTAAACCCTAAGTATCATTTCAATATTTCACTTGATCATGTTTAATTAATTAATTCCTAAATTCTAACATTGTTGACAATTAAATCAACTTTATAATATTTATTTAATTAATATCTTAGGATGTTGATTAAATAAATAATAATTGTCAATTAAACACAAAAATTAATTATATCATCACAATTTGGAGGAAAATGCATTAAATCATTTAATTAATTCAAAAGTATTTTCTTATGTCATAAAAAAGTTAACTGATTATCATTTTGGAAACAAATAAGTTAACTGTTCAACCACTTTTGTTTGATTTAGCAATTTTCAAATCAACTCAAATAGTTTCTAAAATAATTGATCAGTCTTTTGAGTTAACTGATTCTCTTGACCAATCAAATTAGTTGCAGATGGATTGTGCTAGTTTAGAATGAATCTCAAATGCTCTTCATTAATCGATATTGTCCGTCTGTTTTCGAGAAGATTTCTATATATTCAGGCCTCCATTCTTCTGAGAAAGAGGAGTTCAAAGTAGAGTAATGATGTCGAACTGTTAAATAGTTGTTAATTGCTTATTGATTATCATAGTTCATTTAACTTATTTTGCAATTGCATAATAAAATCTTACGAATTTCACTTTCATTTTCTTAAATGGATTAATCTTAGCTTGAAATTGGATGTGCTTGCATTTCATGTAGTTTAAATATTTCAAAATCCTTCATTTAGATAGAGTCTAAAGTCACTGGATTTTCAATGATCTGAGAGCAATTTCATACTTCTATTTACTAGAAGGCAACGAGTCACCTTTGGTTGATTTGTGCTACATTTATCTAGTTTTTTAATCAATCAAACAATGATTCATTGAAGTGTTTGTGTTGTTAGCTTAGTCATATTTTCACAAACACATTTCTGGTGCCCACCGTGGGGCAAAATATTCAATTTCTGGCCTCCCATTTTGATAAAATTTTGAGTCTCGAGATTTGTTTCATACTTTAACTATCCACACTCGTACGATATTTCTCACAGTGTAGTACAATTTGTAACTAAGACATATGAATTCTCAATAATTCTCGTATTAGGAGTAGTACATGCTCGTACGAGAATCTGAT
Organism: Thuja plicata; assembly: GCA_018584345.1. Lineage (NCBI taxonomy): Eukaryota > Viridiplantae > Streptophyta > Pinopsida > Cupressales > Cupressaceae > Thuja > Thuja plicata. Next base: position 449,418 of record MU225303.1, read on the forward strand.
GATCTTTTTTGAAAAACAATTAGATTTTCTTGTAGAATTGTGATATTTTATGATATTTGACTATTGGTTGTTATGTCTCTCTAATTTTTCACAGCTTGACATCTTCTATGCAGGTCATTTTGTCAAAGAAAATTGATATCTAAACCTTTTTGCAGGATGCTTGAAAGAGAAATAAAAACAACAGAAACTACTGACGCTTGTGAGTGCAAGTTTCCTAAGGAGAAACGACTAAACTTCATATTTTCATTAATATTTAATAGGAACCTCACATGAAAGACTTATTAAAATGAACAACTATCTAATGTGTTTGAGTAGGAGATTATGTTCTTTTCCCCTTTGAGGGAAAATCATAAATCTGGACCCTCGTAGCTCTTCTATTTTATTTTATGTATACCTATTAGATGGGCCTATCCAAGTGGGAAAAAATACTCACCCTTGGAGAACGATCCATGTGAGAACGAGGTGTAAGACACACCACACCAAATCATATTAATCAAATTTTATTATTGGGGCCAAAGTCTCAGAATTCAGATACCATTTGAGCTTATACTCGACTCTCTCCTAGCATATGATAGGGCCCTAGAGGTCTCAATCATTTTTATGTGACTAATTCTTCCAAGGTGTTATGTGGAGCTATATGCTTGAATCGTGCTTGTGCGGACACAGAGGATGTATGCAAACAGAGACCCTGACTAGACTCCATAGAGTAGAATACTACTAGGTTCACCCCTAAAAGTGGGATAATCCAAGTGCAAGGGAGATAGTAACTCCCCCAAGACACCCGATATATTGTACCCCCATTAGTGTTTGGATTCGGATAATATGACATCATTATACCTATTGCATGGTTGGTGGTAGTCATATTCTGATTATCTATTGGGTGTGTACCTGAGTCTGCAAGAAAGGATTTTCTCACTAATCCAAATTGACTCTAGGGATTATAAAGTGTTGGTATTGTTCAATCTTTTTACAAGTGTGTTTGTTGTGTCTGTGAAGCTAAAACAATCGAAGTAAACTGAAAAACCAAAAATTATAAATAGAACGTCAAAAAAAAACTTCCTAGTAGAAACAATAGTTTCTCATGCGCTCTCCCATCCTTGCTTGTACAAGTCAAGATCTTGTACTTGTTTACTCATATCACCCTGTGTGAGTACTCGTATTACCAGCTAAGAATACTCATATAAAAATCTACATTTCCTATGTGTTTTGAACTATTGTTGATCTGTTGTATACATTTTAGTATGATAAATCTAGTTCCTCATGTTCTCTTTAGGGAATACTCTTACGATTCTGCATTCACTCATACTTCATTCTCTAAATATCTATCCAGCTACCCTATTTGGCTTATTTTCACCGATCGTAGATCTCTGGTTAGGCTTTGCATTGTCTTCTATAGTTCTAATTTTAGAATAGTGAGCTTGTCCTAGTCATAATTTGTTGGTCATAGTCAGTTTATTATCTGGGTTCTCTTGTCGCGAGTACTGACTTGTTGGTATAAGTCCTTTGATCACCCCATTCTTATCATTTCGGTCCTAGTTATCTATTGTTCTTTTCCTGATTTGTGAGTACATTTTTATCTAGGTTTGTTAACCTTGACTTAGATTAGAGTCATTTGCATCTCCCACTTAGTTGGGCGTTATCCTTTTTGTCATCATCATCTATCTTGGACTAGATTAACATGTCAACTTTTACTTTAGCACCTGTTAGGAAATCGATTGACTCGTGCCTATACAAACTAGAGGCTCTTTCAAGCAGTTTCGAGAGGAAGAAAAACAACATCTTTTGTTTGGAGAAATCCCTCTTTTCATAGAAAAACCAGAAACTTCAAATTGAGACAAACCGCCTAACTCAAACATGTCTGGAGAGAAGAGAAGTCCTACAAATAGACATCGCAGTTATGGTAACTGGGCTTCGTAGTTATGGTAACCGGGCTTCTGATAGCAGGCACTCCTCGAGTGACTCTGAGCCTAATGAGGCCAGTATTATCATATGTAAAAATGACAGATATTTTTTCAAAATGATGAAAAACATCATGACTCAAGAGAAATAATAGTACTTTCTAGAATTAGCATGACAAGGAGCCTCCCCAATACAGAGTTAAAGACATCATCTCTAAAGAGGAAGAAACTCCTTTAACAATGGTAACAAAACAACTGCAAGCCTTGAAAACTGAGTTGCAAGAAATTAAAAAAGGAAAAAGAGAAAACAACCATGAATTATTCTCTAGACACCATTTTTCCATCTCCTTTCGATAAATACTTGTACTTATCTCCATTCTCACACAGAGTTCAGATCCCAAAATTTGACAAGTATTCTGGTCAATCTGGTCCACAAAATCACGTCTAGCATTTCTATGCTTTGTGCACATAATTTATGCATGAACAAAGGTACCTCATGTGTCTCTTTCCCTGGAGTCTGGGTGGCCAGGCCATGGAGTGGTTTTCAAAGTCACCCACAAGAATCAAAACTTTTGACAAATCGATCAATCTTTTCTTACAATAGTATTCGTATAACATCTAGCATCCCGTGACAATGACTAATTTGTGCAATACCAAGCAACAAACAGGAGAGCCTTTTCTAACTTTTCTTGAGTGACGAAGGAATTTTTTTTCTCAATATCTGCATCTCATACCTAAATCTGATAAGATGGATATATTTACCAATGCGTTGATCCCTGAGTACAACTTCCCCATACATATGCAAGATCTACCCACCTTTGACAAAATTGAAAAAGAGTTCACTAAAAGTAGAAGATGTGCTTGTTAGAAAGGGAGAAATCACCCTTTATAAGGAAATCGACTATGGTTCCAGTTCCAAGGATAAGAACAAGTATGTGAACAAAAATAAGAATTTGGTAAATGACGGAGTAGTTGACCATTTTTCTCTTCAATCAAAACCAGCAGTCTTCAACCTGACAAGTGGTACAAAGGCCCTAAAATTTGTTGATAAAACCACTAAATCTCCTTCAAAGGGTAAAATTAATCTCATGAAAGAGAAACCTTGGTTCAAACACAAGCCTAACTTCGCTCCTCTTGGTGAATCATATGAATCAGCACTCAAGACTCTTTTGGAAAATAAACTAATCACATTTATAGACAACTCTAGACCATATGAACCATAAGTGAAAGAAAAATGGTGGAGCTGTAATGACTACTAAGAATTTCATAGGAATAAGGGACACAAGACTGATAACCTTATGATACTTAATCATGAGATCCAAGATCTCATTGACAATGAAACAATTGTGGTCGGAAATCATGCTACGAATGTTGATCATAAAGCATTTAAAAATCCCTTTCCTGCATATGAAAAAGGGAAAAGCTCCAAACAAGGTGCCATAATAAATCACACATACGGTGCCAATGATGATAACTTCATACATATGCTTGAGCCAATCCCTTATGAATACTACAATGTTATTAGTATTATGAAAGATGAAAAAGAGTCTAGAGAGGCTAATGATGTGACCCACGCATACGCTAAGGTCACCCTGAAGGAAGCTAGACCTTCCAACCCTTCTGCATCTAGTAACCAATCACCATCATCAAAACCTTCCACAACAACAAATAAACAACCAACTATAACCATTTCTAAGTCATCAAATTCCAAATAGTTGGCTTCATCTTATGTTGCTGACTACAACATTGTCAAGTAATTGCAAAGAACGAATGCTCAAATCTCAATTTTTGAATTGCTCAAAATCTCTCCAACTCATAGAGAGATTCTAGATAAAGCCTTGTCAACTGCAATTATTCCTAAGGAATTGAACTTAGATTGGTTTCAATCCATGGTGGGTCACTTGAACTCAACCCACTATCTGTCATTTTCAGAAGAATATTATAATTCTTTAAGTCGCCCTCATAATCTACCCATGCACATTGAAGCCATGATCCACAAGCATCATTTCAAACAAGTCTTGATAGATGGAGGAGAAGAGTTGAACATCTGTACCTATAACTTGATATAACAACTGGGATTTTAAGAGCGTGTCAATGATTCAAACAAGAAGATAACAATAAAGTCATATGATGAACAAGAGAGATCTTCCAAAGGTCTCATACGTCTACCTATTAGAGTGGGTCCTATAGAAAGAGAAGTCATATGTCAGTATTGGATCTTCCACTGACATACAACATTTTTTGGGAAGACCATGGATCCATGAGATGCAACCGGTCCCATCCACTTAAAACCAGTGCATCAATTTCCCTTTCAACAGGGTTGAAGTAACCGTTCCTACAGATACCATTTATGCTTGCAATTATCTAAAATAATCAACTACTCTTATCCCACACAACAAAGAAGCTTCTACCTCTGAGTCAGCTAGAGATATGATGGATGAAATGGAAAAGAAGCTCAAAATTAAAGACATTGAGATGGGTGGATACATGATAGAACTTGTTATGTCACTAACATCTCTTCCCACATCACCCAAATCTTATGGGAAACCTTCTAAGGAAATGAAACCATTAACTACACCAGCCAAGGCAATCTATGATGGTAGATTTGTTCAAGAAACTATACCAATTGAAGATGAAAATGAAGAGAAAGCTATCCTGGAATGGTTGTATAGAAAACCTGAATATAATGATGTTAAACATTGTGATATATCTTCTGATAAATATGGATATAAATTTAATTGATGTATGGTCTATTCATGAAAAGGGCCTATAGAGTCTAAGAAAAAATTTCTCGTAGAACCCATAGAACCCAAGTACATAAGTCCTAAAGATACAACTGGCTTAGGCTTCTTATAAGCTAAGGAAATGAGAAATAAAGACACACCCCCTTGTAAGTGGGACGATTCTGATGAGGAGGATGAGTATCCTTATCATGTTCCTTTATTTTCTCTATCTCTTCTTAATAGGGTTGACAAAAAAATCTCCAGATCAACGCTACTGAACAACAAATTCAAGAAGAACAAAAAATGGTTCCTGATCAAATAGAAGCTTCAACCTCTCAGCCAAGTCCTGATATAGAGGAAGAGAACATGACCATGGAAAAATTTCTGGGAAGGACCCATAATAATTGGGATCAACAGGAAGAGTTTACTCATGTCTTATATATGGTGGACGAAGATGAAAGAGACTCTCATGAGTATGAATTTGACAGTCTATCTGAAGAAACTCTAGGTAAAGAGGTTGACACAGTGCAATAATACACAACCAAACTCAAGGTAGGCAAAATCTCATGGATTAGGTCTGATGAGTTAGATCCTCAAATCCCTGATATGGGCTTCAATAATGTTTTTAGGACCCTCACCAATTTGAACACATCTATATAGGGTGCTAATCTAGGACTCTAATTAATAGTCCAATTCTGTGATGAACATATTATGAAAACCATAGAATCTGTTGGATCCTTTCCACTCATGCATCTTGAACTCATTGATTGGGATTCGTAAGAACAACCCATGAACATGCCTACATTTTCCGATGAGTATGCTTTAGCCTGCTATCTTAATGTTCTTGAACTATTTAAACCTTCCACCAGTGAACCAAGCATGAACATGACTGAATCATATATTAAGTACCTCATTTAGAAAATAGAAATGAAAATAAACAAACATTTGAAAGGTGAAAACCACATTATGGCAGTTTCAGAATAGAAAATAGTAAAAATAAAAGACACATCCAATGGTGAAACCTCTCTAAGGTATTAAAGTATGGGGTACTTGATATCTTGTTGAGTCACTTCCTGGAGAAATCATCAATTTTGATAGAACCAATGCAACTTGTGAATATTAGAACTAAAGAGAATCCACATATAATTCATTGGGCACAATCATTATCAATAGAAGAGTTGGAAGAGTTCACTAAATTATTTAAAGAAAAAAAGCTCAACTTCGCATGGACTTACTCATATATGTCAGGGTTGGATCCAGATCTCATAATGCACCATCTCTCAATTGCACCTAGAGTTAAATCGGTTAACAAAAACTCAGAAAGATGCATCCTCATGTTGCTATACTAATAAAATTTGAGTTGGAAAAATTGTTCAAATCTAGATTCATCATAGAAATTGAATATGAAAAATGGATCTCAAATATTGTGCCTATATCAAAACTAGATAATTCTATATGAGTATGCACTGGTTTCAGAGATCTCAATAGGGCATGTCCCAAAGATGACTTCCCTCTGCCCAATATTGACATGATTGTTGATATGACAACCAGATACGATATTTACTCCTTAATAGATGGCTTCTTAGGATATATCCAGATAAAAATATCTCCTAAGGATCAAGAGAATACGCCATTCACATGTGCTTGGGGTACCTTTTATTAGAACGACATGTCATTTAGTTTGAAAAATGCAGGTGCTACCTACCAGAGAGTTGTAACGATAATATTCCATGATAAGATGCACAAAAACATGGAAGACTATGTGGATGATACCCTTGTGAAGACCATGAAAATATCCACACATCTACAAGATCTAAGCAATATTCTAGACAGAATGGAACAGTTCAGGCTAAGGTTGAACCCGAAGAAATGTGCATTTGGTATGACATTTGGTAAACTATTGGGATACCTTGTCTATGAAAAAGAGATTGAAGTGGATCCTGCAAGGGTACAAGAAAACATGGAGATGCAACTACCAAAGAACATCAGCCAAATGAGAACACTCCAAGGTAGGATTCAATCCATTGGAAAATTCATCTCACAGTTGGATGACAAGGCACAACCATTCACAAATACCTTGCACAAAGGATTGACGTATCAATGGGATGAAACATGTGACAAGAAATTCAACCAAATCAAAGAATATTTGGCAAATTCACTAGTCTTGATGTCTCCTATACAGGGCAAGTCATTAATTTTTTACATCTCAACTAATACAACATCACTGGGAGCACTCCTTGCACAAGAGGATGAAAACAAGAAAGAAAAAGATATTTAATATATCAGTAGAACCTTGGTATCATATGAAATGAACTACTCAGTGATTGAGAAGGCTTTCCTAGCAGTTGTGTTTTCATCACAAAAATTGAGGCATTTTACATTGGCACACTCTATGAAACTAGTTGCAAAAATTGATCCATTGAAATACCTTCTGAGCAAAGCTACCTTGACTGGAAGGTTAGATAAATGGGTCATGATCCTCAGTGAGTTCAAAATTGAGTATGTCAAACAAAAGTTTATCAAAGGACAAGCCATTTTAGATCAGTTATTTGAAGCTCTAATAAAAGATGATCAACCTATCAACATGGAGTTACCAGATGGATCCATTATTCACAACACTCATAGGATCCGGGAAGATGTTCTTTGACAATTCTTTCACTCAACAAGTTTCAAGTGCATGTGTGTTATTTATCACTCCTCAGAGTTACTTTGTTCCTAAGGCATACAAGCTCATATTCCCTTATACAAACAACATTGTTGAATATGAAGCCTTAGTCAATGGAATAAAATTGGATATTGAATAAAACATTTCCAAATTGCATATTCATGGTGACTCTCAACTAATGGTCAACCAAATCAATGATTTCTATAAAATGAAGGATGAAAATCTCATACCTTACAAAATAATGGCTGATGATTTCAAAACTTACTTCACTTTTATCATGTTTCAACATATTTTGAGGACAGAAAACAGAGTTGTCGATGCAATGGCTACACTAGCCTCCTTACCTCAACAGGGAGAAGACTTCCGTTGTGAGTTCCTAGTGGAAGAGCTTCATTACCCAAATTATAAATCCCCTGACTCCCAGATGGTATTTTCTATCATAGGATAATAATTATCCCACTACTAACATGTTTACACTTACATACGCCATCAGGTCATCCCTGATGAGATAACCTGCAATGAAAAATGACACTTGATTCACAATTCCTCACAATACGTTCTCATAGAAAATGAATTGTATAGGTGAGGACTAGATGGTACTTTTCTTAGGTGTCTAGAAAAGGAATATTCCACATGTGCATTAGCTAAGGTCCACAAAAGTATTTGTGGTTCTCATTCTAATGGTTTGTCTCTAGCTCAAAAACTGATGAGAGCTGGCTACTATTGGCTAGACATGGAGAAAAAAACAATAAGGTACTCCAAATATTTTAAGAAATGTCATCTACATGGAAATATTATACATGTTCCATCCAGGGAGCTTATTCCTTTCATCACACATTGTTCCTTTTAGAAATGGGCCTTTGAACTCATTGGGCAGATATATTCATTCTCTTCGAATGGACATAAGTTCATAATAACAGCCACATAAAACTTCACTAACTGGGTTGAAGCAGTCCCACTCACCAAAGTAATAGGAAAATAGGTGGCCCTGTTCATTTTGAACTACATAATCTATCGATATGGTATCCCTTCCTCCATTATAACTGATAATGGATGGAAATTCAAGAACAATGATATAGACGAACTATGTGATAAAATTCAAAATCAAACAACATTTTTATTCTATATATTATCCACAAGGAAATGGGCAGGCTGACGCCTCAAACAAGAATCTGTTAAAAATATTGCATCACAATGTGAATAATTCAATAAGGGATTAGCATTTTTAGCTCAATCCTACATTATGGGCCTATAGAATAAACATTAGAACGTCTACTGGAGCAACATTTTTTTCTCTAGTGTAGGGAACAGAAGTGGTCATGCCCATAAAAGTAGAGATCCCATCTCTGAGGGTTTCTTTATATAGGCTAATAGAAGATGAAGATTGAAAGTCACAAGACTTCATGAGCTAGAACTAATGGATGAGCGCCGGCAAGTGGCATTCGATCATCTCAAATCATATTAGAAGAGAATTTCAAGAGGATACAATAAAAAAGTCAAACCTAGAGAGCTTCAGGTTGGTGATTTAGTGGAGAGAAAATCCACAAAATTAATCACATCGAGAACAAAAGGGGAAGTTTGAACCCAACTTGTAGGGTCCTTACATCATTACTATAGCATTTGGCTCTCGATCCTATCGACTCTCTACACCAAAAGGAGAATAGCTCTGGGAGCCCATCAACACTCCCCACCTAAATAAATTCTACACCTGAGCATTCTCAGTATCTAGCAAAATGTACATATCTATATTGTCCTAAAAAAATGATAGAAAAGGTGAAAAATATCCTGAAGAAAAGCTAAAAATTCAAAAAATTCATAAAAGAGTGATCATCCTGGTGAAAACCTAGCAACAAACACCTTGATGAATCAACGAAAAAAAAGAACTTTTTTTAAAAAGAAAGTGAAAAATACAAAAAAAAATGAAAAAGAAAGAAAAAGTGCCTTAGTGAAAAATGTTGGAGTTGAGGAAAAATCAACCCTACAGCTCCCAAGAATCACCTGCATGCAAACCTATCACAGAAAAAGAGAAGCAAAATCTATGGAGGCCAGAAATAACAGATCGATGAAAGAGGAAACATATTGTGCAAACAATGGAGAAAAACTCTCAATGCAATTGCATCCTCAATTAATACATAATTTATAAAGAGGGAATCCTTATAAAAGGATACTGAAACCCTAAAAGGGAAACCATAAAGGGAAATATCTAGGTTGCGTAATAATAATTAGTAAAAGAATTAATTATTAGATGCCTAAAGTTTAGCTTAATTAAAAGAGAGATAATAAGTGACTTAATAATTAAATCAAAATGATTTAATTAATAAGTGAAATAACTTATTACTCTAACACCCCCTTAAGATGAACTTAGGGACTAGCTGAAACCTAGAAACAACTATTGAAAGGGAGAAATGGGTCCCGACAACAAGGATTGATCAGGTACTGAAGTACAAGAAATCTCAGTAAAGAGGAGAAAAGGAGAAAACCTAGTGGGAAAAAACCCTCTCCAAAAAGAGATGAAGACTAGTGAAGGACTAGAGAAGCCTCCAAACTAGAGAATATCTTATAAAATAGGATCAGAGGGAGAACATGAAGAACACTACTAAAGCATGAAGCTGCAAACACTGTCGAAGAATAACTATTGGAACCTCCACTGTAATAGAACATGATTAGGTAGAGAAGACTATAATATGCATGAGTGCCCTCAAATGAAACTACTCAAATCAGGATGGAAAACAAAGGAAACCATTGAAACTCACAGATGGAAAAAAAAACCAAATTCTGAAGAGTTGATCAATCAAAGGTGAAACATTTCCTCTAAAACAAGAATGAAAGAGTTCCCATAAGGTAAATGATCCATCTCACCGAAATGCATAGGTACCCAACCACTGCATCCGCCTAGTACATTGGAACAAATACTAAATACATATCTCACTCCATCAAACCAAGGAAGCATTAGAACCAACATGAGATACCCCCCCCCCATAATCTTGAGCAGGGAGAGGCATGACAGGCACATTGAAACGGACTACCAAGAACATAGAAAGTGCAAAGGAAAGTACAAACACATATAAAGGATGGTGTTGTGGAAGGATCACTCTCTTGAAACACATCATGAGGCTAATCTCATGGAAGGAACACTCACTTGACAAAGGTAGATGGCCAAAGAAAACATCAAACCCCCATGGCACTTTATAATTTAGTGCGAGTACAAACAAGCACAAAATGTACAAGATCCCAAGCATGCAACAAATGACACTTTATCTCAGCGTGTTTGCACAAAAGAAATACTACATAAATATATGTCTACAATGATCAGGAATGAAAAAAAAGTTGTAAGAACATGAAATACTAAAAAGGATTCATCTCATGCAAGGAAAATGATCCCAAGTCCCAAAACGTCCAAGATATTTACCAGATTGCAAAAAGAAAAAAAATGAATAAAATATACCTAGAGCATATTCTAGAAATGAGACTCATACAAGAAGAATTATTATAGATCCATCTTTCCAATGATATGTGGAAGTCAGAAAATAGAGTCTGCATGAGCAAGATATGGCTCTTGGAGTGCAAAAATTAAACCTGACTTTGACTAAAAAAAATAGTTACAAGATGGAAAAATCATGAAACCAAACCTCCAATAATAGCTCGATCTTAGAACCAACTTTATGATGATATCTTTTTTTCCCAAAAATGCCTCTGTTTGCTCAAGATATGGCCAAAAAATAGACAGGACCCCAGAAAAGGAAAATAAAAGAGCCCTGGTGGCTGTAGGGTGGCATTTTGGCTGAGCAACGGAGGTGGTAGTGTGTTGGAGGCGTAGTAGGAAGAGCGGAGGAGGAGGAGCTAGGAAAAAATAGTTGTTGGGAAAGGACCGGCCATGATCAATGATGACAATCACCTAACCATTGCAGCATCCACCGATAGCAGTGATGACCGCTAGCCGACGACAGTGACTGCAAGGCAATTTTTTTGTGTTTTTTTTTTGATATTTTTTTTTAGTCCTACGACCCTAAAATAAAATAAAAAAATTTCCTTAGAGGCTCTTGAAGGCCAAAATCAACAAACCTTACATGAAAAAATTAATTTTCAGGGCTTTTGAGCGCAATGGTGAGGTCTATTTGGGCCCAAAGTGCTCCCAAAATAGGTTCACTTAATAACACCAAAAAAAACTTCTGAAAAATACAATATGAAGAACAAGGCCAAATCTCTCATGAAGAGAATAGGTGCATGAATATCTAGAGCTCTGATACCATGTTGGAGTTGATGAAAACTCAACCCTACAACTCCCAAGAATCACCTACATTCAAACCTGTCACAAAGAGAGAAGAAAAAGCTATGGAGGCTAAAAATAATAGATTGATGAAAGAGAAAACATCATGTGCAAATAATAGAGATAAAAAAATTTCAGCAATAGCATCATCAATTAATATATAATTTACAAAGAGGGAATCCTTATAAAAGAATACCGAAACCCTAAAGGGAAATATCTAGGTTGCATTATAATAATTAATAAAAGAATTAATTATTATATGCCTAAATTTTAGCTTAAGTAAAAGAGAGATAATAAGTAACTTAATAATTAAATCAAAATTATTTAATTAATAAGTGAAATAACTTATTACTCTAAAAAGCCCTGGTAAACAGGTGCCTTGGTAGCAAAAATAAAATCTCTGCCAAGTAGGTGAAAACTTGGTAAACAGGCGCCTCTTGTACTCAAGTGCTTCATCTATTAATGCACATCTTGGCATCCTTCATTCTTTCCTGACATTTGCTTAAATTTGTACATAGCTTTCAATCACTTTCATGACACTTTGGATCTTTTGAGAACCCTTGTAGCTTGAAACCAACCAGAGTCATAGTCTAGGGGCAATTGAATCAGATTTTTCCCAGCAGTCTAAGTCAATTTAGTCATCTTGAATTGGATTTTTTTAATAGGGGGAAAGCTTTCCAATTTGATCAATCCGGTGAAACAAACTAGAGTCAGTATCTTAGTCCTTCTTGGCGGATAGTTTACCACTAACACAACGGTGTTTCTCAACACCCTAATCAACGCATTTCTTAACACTACTAATTTGGACACATGTATGTTTCTCAACACGGATTGGATAACACATCATGAACCTTAATATTGGCTTAATAACACTCAAGCACGCAATTGTGTTTCTCAACACTACGCACTCACAAGCACTATGGTTTTTCTCATAACCCTACACAGAAAAACATATAACACTCAAAAACATGTTGAATATATGTTGAACATTTTCTTGGATGTTGTCTATTATAAATGCTTTCACTTATCTTTTCTTTGATAGCTACTTGTTGGTGTGGTCCTCGTGATCCTGCAACATCAAAATAAACTGGGTTTTTGTGATAAGAGCTTATGCATTAAGGTATAAAATCCTCACATACCACGACTCCATTTACTTGCATGACAAGGTAAGGTCAGAACTATCTCCATGACTTTTACTAATCTATTTTTTTACACAAGATTGCACTCAGGGTTATCTCGGCTTGGTATGCCTCGATTTTTATGTACTCTTGCAATATCAATTATAAACAATGTTCAATTCATCTTGTCTTTAATTCTTTGATGCTTACATTGGTTTCTTAAATTTTATCTGATGAAATTCATATTCATATCCTTATGGTCGCAATGGCACCAGTAAGGGTTGTATAGACTCTGATGTCCCAACCTCTTAGTGATGAAAATAGAAAATAAAAATCCAGTGACTAGGTCCTAGGTTGCATTCATGTTATCTCTTGCATTATGGCTTGATAGAATAATAAAATTGTGGCAATTCTCTCTCCAGTAAAAGGTAAGGCTTGATTTCAAAATGATCATCATCTTGTCTCTCATCAAGCAGTTAATTGCGCGTCATCAAAGACATGATCGAGTGCCTCTGTATTGACAAAACAATTTCCTATATGAGAGGTTAGAAACATTGCATATCCATTGCATAATCAAAGGCATCCATATATATGCATCAGAAAAGAAATTAAAAACATCACAAATGCATTGCATCATCATAAGTAGTATCATATTCATCCATATTTAGAAAAGAAATAAAAAACATTTATATATGCATCTACATAGTCATCCATGTGCATCACAAGTATACAAGCTCATAAAAGAAAATGCATCCATATAGAGCATCATAACGAAATAAAACATCTCGTAACATCAATAAACACAAGTACGCTGAAATCATAATCATATGTCTCATATATATTATCAAATGTCAAATGCCAGGGTACAATGATCTCAAAACATACAACATATGTCATCGGAGCAAGTGACACAAAATGTGGATGTCAAAATGAGGAATCACTATATAATCCTAGCTCTCTGCAATGTCCTCCTCATCGCCTGGAACATGTGGTGGTGGTGGTCGAGGAGGAGGAGGGGCCATATCCTCTAGCCTAGGAGCTCATGTACCCTCAGATCTCCTACAAACTCTATGTAAGATGGAACCTGCCGATCCAGATGCACTGCAACACTGTATGCAGCATAGTAATAGGTCACCCAACTTCTCTGGTATGTCAGCGCCTGCTAGTATCCATCACACTCCTGAGTCAAGGTCTACAATCGACACTCCAACTCTGTAATTTGAGTCTATGTAACTGTCAACTGCACCTGTGAAGTCCTCAATCTGTCTCTTAGTGCTCAAATGATATCATGTGGTGTCTTCTCTCAAGGTCCCTCACCCTCTCCTCCTGCTTCCTACTCATCTTGTCATTGTCGCACCTGTCGTGTGGTCTCATCAAAAGTTGGAGCATCTTGTCCACCAATAGTTGCATCTGTATGCACCCTAAAATGGTCCCCTAGACTATGGGCCCCCATTCTTCAATTTATCAAATGACGAAATCAATTTATCAATTTCCTGAATCAATGCCTTGCAATATTTTCAATTCAAATCAATTTCCTTGATCAAATCGTAATTAATTCAATTATTTCAATATTTCCTAAAGTTTGATCATTTTATCCATAATCTTATTTAATTAAAAGAAAACATCCATTTTAATTAAATAAAATAATCTTATTTAATTAAAAGAAAACATCCCTTTTAATTAAATAAAATAATCTTATTTAATTAAAAGAAAAATCCCTCTTTTAATTAAATAAATAAAATCCTCACCTAAATCTCTCTTTGTGATTAAAAAAGGAAATAAATCAAATAAAAATAAATAAAAATTCTTTTTTTTCTCTACACTTTGAATGCACATATTTCTAAGTGGTGGTCTTTTTCCTCTTACTTGCCTTTTTAGGGATTTATCCCACATTGCTCTTGAGGATGCATTCCTCTTCACACTTTCCTTTATAAGGAGCCCTCTCCTTCTCATTTAGGATCCAGATTTTATGTTATTGTTATGTTGCAGGTTTGGAGAGCATTTTTGGAGGAGAGTTTGAGCACTTGAGCTTGAACATTGCATCTTCTCTTTTCTTGTCTTCTTCTCTCATGCATCCATGGTAATCCATTTAGATTACTCTTGCACTTGCATGTGTATTTCCTTTCATAGATTAGTTTTCTTTCATGCATTGTTATCATATAGAATAGCTTCCATTTTCATTTGCATGCATATTTGATGATCATGGAGACTAGCACTCTTGTTTTTCCTCTTTGAATCTCTCATTTTATGGTGTACTTGCATGGGCACAAACTAGGTCTAAAGTGGGGGCCTCCATTATAAACCCTTGCACTCCATGAATAGAGAGCTATGAGTCTCCATTTAAGACCTCATTCTTGAAAAATCTTGGATATAATGACTCATATAAGTTTGTCAACATTTTAGCACACATTTCTGGTGCCCACCATGGGGCTCGAACCCATGACCACAAGGTTAATTTTTGTGAGTTTTGTGATAAATTTCTGGGTTGTTTTCCAGAAATTTGACTGATGTTTTTATTGGTACATGCACATATGACATGATACAGATCCTAAATTTATATTTCTGGAAATTTATTTGAGTTAGCTTTCATTTTTCATTGGTTTGAATTAATTTCGTTGAGATTTGTAAAAGTTATGTTCATTTTAGTGCAGACTGGTCAGAACCTGATTTTTATGAAATTTTACTGATGTTTTTATTGGTACATGCACATATGACATGAAACAGATCTGAAATTTATATTTATGGAAAGGTATTTGAACTAGCTTTCATTTTCCATTAGTTTGAATTAATTTTGTTGGGATTTGAAAAAGTTATGATTGATTTAGTGCAGACTGGTCAGAACCTGATTTTTATGACACCAAGTTTTTTTATTATCAAATAATATATTATCTTTGACTAACCTGATTTTGTAACACATGGGGTTGACAAGTTGTGTTTTTTTTTATGGATTTTTATAAAATTGGGTGGCATGTGTAGGAATAGGTAAGTTTTTCATAATAGTGGTTTGCAGGACGTTGACAAAGAAGACTAAAAACAAAGACTACTAACGAATCGTCTTGTAGGTTGCCTTGATCGATTGAACGCTAAATATTGTGCTTGCATTTTGTTTTTATTTTATTAAAATAGGAACGTTCATGAAATACTTTTAAAATTAACTTCTATCTGGTTTTAGGGATAGAAATAATGTCAGGAAACTATGCTCTCACCCTTTTGGGATGATCAGAAATCCAGAAACATTATTGTCATTTTCTTATTGTGTTTGAAGTGTCTTCTAAGTTTTTGTAATCCCAAGGAATTTCATGGATGTATCCTCTCCCCTCGCCTTCGTGGATCTTAGTTGAAAGAGAAATCCATACAAATCCTTTAGCATGGCTACCTCCCTAGAGCTCTAACAGAGTCGATGAGAGTAGATTGCCCAACTGGTAACAAGCTAAAGCCAAGCCCTTCCGAACCGGTATATAAAAAATGTCATTGTGATTAATCTTATAGTGAACAAGTGTTGATTGCATTATATTGAGAAGAAGATCTCCCTCAGTACCCTTGTTGTGCATTAAAACCTATAGAATGTAACCTCTATAGGCTGGGAGGCCTCCATAACGGAGCTAATCTACCGCAAGTATAACCACCTAAACGGATGCCTTGACTAAAGAACTTTGTTGTAGTATCCAGAAACCCTCTCTCTATTGGCACGGAAAGTCAGAGACCAACTAATATGTCCCACATCTGCATGGCTCTTCATAGAGACAACGCTCCCTTGGGAAGTGATTATCCTTGGGATTCAAATCTTGGTGTGCCTAAGAAGTGAGTGCACTGTAAGGAGAATCTCGTGCCTCCAAGCTTCTAAGTTGTCCGCTATGAGTAGGCATGGATGAACTTTGGTTCAAGTGGGAATTCAATAGATATTTCCTTGGCTTACCTAGGTTGTGGTGTGACTGTTCTTTTTACAATAAACCAATATGCTTGATGTTTCTTGCATGAGTGAAACATCAAAACTACACCAAACATCAAATCAAACGTCAAAACAATCAACAACTCAAAATCTGCACCCTTAAGTGTTAAACTGACAGCTTGCCCAATTTTCTATCCTGTCATTTCCAGTCTTCCTCGGTCGATCCAGGCCAAATTGAGTCACTTACCCCGTTATTAGAAGTTTGTTTTCACTTTAGATCCTTGCATTTTTACCTCTTGAAATATTAATCTTTGATTTCATGAGTGACCTTGCTTGGAGTTGGTGAGCTAGAAACCATCCTTGTTGAGAATATAAACCTTTGGATCCTTTGATAACACGCTTGGAGAGTTTTAGTAATCTCTTGTCCATTCACTTCCATACAAATTCAAATTCAACCAATATAACTGGGGTAAATCATCCTCCTAATCCATATGTGTTAGGGTATTCACCCGTTCAATGGGCACCTCTATAGCAGTGTTGGTTTACGCTTCTTGCGAAATTCTATCTTATCACCTCTCTTTGAACAAGTGAATGCTTTTATTATCCTGGTTTGGTACCAACATTTCTTAGGGTCATCCTATCACCTAGTACCTTTTATTTTATGCCAGTTACAACAAGATATCAACTAGATCAAGGAAAGCGACCTCAAGTAGTCTTTAACCAATTACCCTTAGTTCAAACTTGCTAAAAATGTAAGGGAAAAGAACCTGTATTTGATCAATCACCCAGGAACAACTCAGAAGTTTGGTTTTATTCCAAGAGTAACCTTAGTGATTTGAGTACACCCTTATCATCTTCTCACTCAGATATGGATATGAGTTACACAATGACTGGACAAGAGAGGGAAGAAATGGATAAATGCCTTGATGAAATATTTGAAAAACATAGAGATGCCATTTTGTTTGATAGTTCCTCTTGTGAAAATTGACCAGTCTCACCCCTTATCTCAACTAGATATCTGGATGCACACCAAAGGGATGAAAGAGGTAAGAGGCAAGACTATCAAGAAGAACAATCACAACATGAAAACTAAGCTGATGAACCTTATGACACTCGTGTGAATTCAACATACACCAATGACTTGTTTAGACATTCAAGACCAAGTTCACCGCTCAAAACATCTTCAAGATACATGAGTGAAAGACTTAAGAAAATTGAGCATGAAAATAAATCCTTCCTAGATGAACAAGTTGAAAAGGAAGAGCGATTTAGACTCCTAGAGTTGGAGAGACAAACCTTGTTGGAGATAGAAAGGAAATCCTTCCAGGAAGAGCAAGATAGACTCTTGGCTCAACAACTTAATGATCAATTTAATAACATGCGTGTTGGTGGTGGAAACCACTCTCCTCCATCCACCCATCCTAAGACTCCACGAAGTGGAAGACGTTCAAGAACACCTTCACGATCTCCTAGCCCTAGAGGAAGAAGGGCTTCAAGACATGATCATTATAGGAGATGAACACCTCTTAGGAACTCAAGACAAACTTCACAACGTGCTCACCATGGTTCACAATATGGGGGTAGTAGCTCAATTTTTGACCTCAACTCCTAAGACTTCATGAAGATACAACAAGAACCACTCTTCCAGAAGTATGTGGATAGATACTTATATAAAAACAAAGACAAGTTACTAGAGAGTTTAATCAACAAGGGTGCTAAAGTCCCCTACAACTTTGATGTGGACAAGAAGATTAAGAAGCAAGATCCATCTCAAGAAGAAGAGATCAAACAAATTAAGAGTATGATGTAAAACATGTTGGCACCCAAGAGTTCATTCTCACTTGATTCAATTTGTCCTAATCCTTTTGACAAAAGTGTTAGCATGAAAGACTTCCCTAGAAAGGTTGAGATCCCTCAATATGACAAGTATTATGGGAATGGAGATCCACATGATCACGTGCGTCAATTCTATACCACAAGTTTTGAGTTCCATCAAGATGACTCGTACCTCATGAGATTTTTCCCAAGAAGTATTAAGGGTCAAGTGATGGAATGGTTCACCAACATAACTTCCCCGATTAAGAATTTCAAAGAGACCATCCAAAAATTTGTCCAAAAATTTGCATACAACCTTTCAAGATCTATCACCATGTTGGACTTATGCAACTTAAAGAAAAATCAAGGGGAATCCTTTGTCCCTTTCTTAGAAAGGTGGAGACGAAAATGATCTCGCTACTCTAGTACCATCCCTGAAAATGAGAAGATTGACATCCTTGTTAGCAACTTGATTCCCGAAATGCAGTATGAAGTTAGGAAGATGGTTTTTGATTCCTTTGACACCATGGTTGAAACCGCATGTAGGATTGAGGATGTTTTGAAAGAACAAGGAATTTTTACCAAACATGGAAACAACAACAACAACAACAACAACAATGGTCAAAATAACAACCCTAAAAAGGATAAAGGAAAGAACTCACATTGGAATAGGAACAAACAAGTGGTCAATGATGAAGTTGTGGGTTCCTCCCAACCCAAAGATCAAGTTGTTCTCCACTTGTCTAGTGTTGTTCAAGCCATGAAAATCAATGTATCTAATCAATAAGAGAATAAGACAAGATACCAAGATAGACCTAAGAAAGAGAGATGTCAGTTTTAAAAACATGGTGATTCATATGAGGATGTCTTGAAAATGCTCATTACCAACAACCTTGTGCATCCTCAAGATCCTGCAAAGCATTATATACCTGATGTTAAGCCACATTGGTGGGATGAGAAACCATTTTGCAAGTTTCACAATGGCATTGGACATAATATTGAAAACTATTGGAAACTCAAACATATCATCCAAGATCTCATTGAGAATGGCAAACTTAAGGTAGATGGACTGAACACCAACACCGATCATAAGGCATTCAAAGAACCTTTGCCCAAGTATGAGAAGGGGGAAACCTCTAAACCTAAGAATGAAAAGGCTGAGGTTAATTATACTTATATAGATGCAGAGAATTTTTTCAACATGCTTGAAGTTGTAGAAGAGAATGTCAACATGATGAGGGATAAATATCCCTATCGTTGTGATCTAGACATGGACTCTTCTCCTATCTTTGATGAAGAACCTGTCATGGTGCTAAGGGGTCCTAAGTCTAGAGTGTCATCTCAAACTCTCAATGTTGTCACACGAAGTCAAGGTCCCCTTGTCATTAGAGGACCCAATTCAATTCAACCAAGTAAACAAAAGCTAGTGGAATCCAAGAATGTCACCTCAAAACCAGTAATTAATCCTAAGTCGAGCTATAATCTTGTCAATCAGCTACAAAGACCCCATCTCATATTTTGATCTTTGAGCTCTTAGAGTTATCCCCGAGACACAAGATATTCCTTGAGGATGCTTTGTGTGTAGCGAACATCCCCAACAACTTAGATGTTGATCAATTCAAGAACATAGTTAACCATATTGCTAGCCCTCATTATCTATTTTTTGGAGGATGATGATAAAGATTTGAACAACCCACATAATCTCACTCTTCATATTGAGTTCATGATCCAAAAAATGTGTGTTAGGCACGTGTTGATAGATGGGGGTGCTAGGCTTAATATTTGTTCCTTTAGTCTTTTGAAAAAGTTGGGTTATTCTGAACAAGTCATAGATACCACAAAAAATATCACCATCAAAGCCTATGATGGGGTGGAAAGAAGTTCCAAGGGGTTGGACATCCTTCCTATCAGGATTGGCCATGTTGAGAAATATTTTTTATTCCAAATAGTTGACGTTGGACCCCTTGCGTACAATATCTTACTCGGAAAACTGTGGATTCATGATATGCAAGCAGTGTTGTCTACCTATCATCAGTGTGTTAAGTTCCCTTACAATGGAATAGAGATTTGTATACCCAGGGATAACACTTTATCTATTAAATCAGTTTCAGTGGGTGCTCATGTTCCCCTCAATAGAGAAGCAGAAGACTTCGATGCAACCTTAGCTGAATGTAAAGACAAGTTCAAGTCAGTAGACCTTGGCATGGGGGTATCAACTCAACTCCCTTACAAAACTACCAGTATCACCTCGGTCTTATGGAAAGCCTTCACAAGAAATGAGACCTTCCTCTTTAGCTATGAGTTTATTTGGCACGTTTGTAGATTTATTAGTGCCTATTCAAGATGAGAAAGAAGAGACGATTGTTAGTGACTAGATTTATAGAGAAGAGAAATACATGCACAATGAGAACTTCTCTCCCTCTCCTAAGGCTTATGGAAGAGGGTATACTTTTGTCAAACATATGGGCTATCCTAGAAATGGCCCTCTTAGTCACAAATTGGATGCCAGAGCTGACCCTCTGGATCATAATCTTTTTGGACACAATTCTAAAAAGACGGTTGGCCTAGGATTTGCGAATCGCAACAAGAACACTACTCCTATCCTTGATGATTCAGATAGTGAAGATGAACCAGAATACATACCTAATTTGAAAAATCAGCAAGACATGTGTGAAGACTGGGTCCCTTCCACTAATCTCCTTTGGGGAGATTCAGATGTTCATGTCACTCATGAGATAGTTGTAACCTTAGAACAATATGAATCAGATGTAGAAGATCCTTTTAGAGAACATCAACGAAAGAATCATGTTTGTTTAATGGAAAGAGAAGGTGTTACCCTTGATGACACTAGAACTTCCATATCAAGATGTCACAAACCTTCATGGTGTAAACATCATAGTCAAAGTTTAGAAACAAGTTCATATGAGTATGAATGGGACTCCTTCTCAGAGCCTTCCATAGTTGACATGGATGTTGATGTCATCCACACTTATAGTTCTCAACCCAAGGTAGCCGATGAGTCACATTTAGGATTAGAGGTTTTGAACCCACATGTTTCCTTAGTGGACGATTCTTCACTTGTTAGGATGAATCCTGATTTGGGTAGCTTAGAAGGATACTTGATGGACTCTGACTCTTCGGTCACCAGAGATGATATCATTCACATTTACAACATTAAATCGGCCATTGACTTACCTCTTGTTCATCCTAACCTCATTGACTGGTCCCAATGTTATCAAGAACCTGAGCTCTTAACATTTCAAAAATGATTATGAGATAGCCTGTTACGAATTCCATTGAACTCGTAGTCTCTTCCACCAGTGAACTAGCTACCAACATGATAGAGCCAGACATCAATTACCTTAATCACAAAATAAAAAGAAAAGAATAGGAGTTATGATGGTGAAAACCATTGTGTGGCGGTGTTAGAACAAAAAAAAAGTAAAAATAAATGACGTATCTAAGGGTGAAAACCTCTCTGAGGCACCTAAGGATGAGGTACTTGATTGTCTCCCTAGCTAATTTCAAGATAGATCTTCAATACTTATTGAACCAACACAAGCAGTCAATTTGGGTGCACATGAGGCTCCATAGATAGTACAATTGGCTGAGTTCTTTTCACCACAAGAAAAAGAAGCCTACACTAAGTTCTTATAGAAAAAGAAGATCGATTTTGCATGGACTTATTCAGATATGCCAGGGTTGGATTATAATCTTATCATGCATCACTTTTCCATAGCCCCGGGTGTCAAACCAGTTAAACAAAAATTGAGAAAGATACATCCTCACATAGCTCTCCTAGTCAGAGAAGAATTAAAGAAACTCCTTGGTGCAAGATTCATAAGAGCTATTGCCTATGCTGAATGGATATCAAACATTGTACCAGTTTCCAAACATGACAAATCCATTTGATTTTGCACATATTTTAGAGATGTCAATAGAGCATGCCCAAAGGATGACTTTCCACTTCCCAATATAGACATTATAGTGGATATGACTATGGGTTATGAGATTTATTCCTTGATGGATGGTTTTTCTGGATACAATCAGATTAAGATAGCTCTTAAAGATTAAGAAAAGACTGCATTCACTTGTGCATGGCATACCTATTGTTGGAACGTTATGCCTTTTGGATTAAAAACTACAGGAGCCACCTATCAAAAAGCTATGAAAAGCATTTTTCACGACATGATGCATAAGAACATGGAAGATTATGTGGATGACACCTTGGCTAAGTCTAAGAAAAGAGACACACACTTAGATGATTTAGAATTCATTCTAGATCGCATGGAATAATTTCAAATAAGGTTAAATCCTAAAAAGTGTGCATTTGGAGCCACCTCTGGAAAACTACTAGGATTCATCATTTCAGCAAGAGGAATAGAGGTAGACCCTGAAAAATTCCAAGCAATCATAGATATGCCAACTCCTAGAAACATTAGTCAAATGAGGAGTCTTCAAGGATATATTCAATCTATAAGGATATTCATTTCACAGTTGGGAGATATAGCTCAACCATTCAACCAGAACTTACACAAAGGAGTCAAATGTGTTTGGAATAAGGATTGTCAAAAGAGCATAGATCAAATCAAGAAATACTTGGCAAATCCTCCCATTTTAATGCCTCCTATCACAGGGAAACCACTTATTCCATACATTTCAGCGATAGAATCTTCCTTGGGGGCATTACTAGCTCAACTTGATGAACATGGGAAAGAAAGAGCAATATATTACATTAGTCACACTCTTGTTTCATATGAGGTTAACTACACCAACATTGAGAAAGCTTGCCTTGCAGTTGTGTTTGCTTCTCAAAAGTTGTGACATTACATGCTTGTGCACACTATAGACCTCATAGAAAAAATAGATCCACTCAAGTATTTACTAGGTAAGGCTGCCCTCAGTGGTAGACTTGCTAAATGGATGATGATCCTTTCATATTTTGACATAGAATACATTGAGCGTAAAGCAATCAAAGGACAAGCCATAGCAGATCAATTGGCTGATTTCCCAATACAAGATAATGCACCTATTCAAGTTGACTTCCCAGATGAACACCTCATGTATATGACTGAAAGAACATGGAATATGTTCTTTGATGGATCCTTTATGCAAAATGGTTCAGGAGCTGGTGTGTTGTTTCCTTCTCCTCATGGGTACATGATTCCTAAGTCTTACAAGTTAATATTCCCATGTACAAACAACATTGTTGAGTACGAAGCTTTAATAAATGGACTTAAGATGGCCATAGAATGGAGAATCATAGAGTTACACATGTATGGGGATTCATAGCTGATAATCAACCAAGTCAATGATGAATATCAAACAAAAAATTAGAAACTGGTACCTTACAAGAAAATGGTTGATTCCTTGAAATGATACTTCACATTTGTCACATTTCAAAAAATCCCTAGAGCATAAAACAAAGCAGCTGATGTTATGGCTACACTTGATTCACTCCTTTAGTTAGGGAAACATGAATCCAGATTTGAATTCCTCGTGGAAGAGCTACATCACCCTATCTTTGACTCCCAAGAAAGTCATGTCATTTGTACCCTTGTTGGTCATGAGTCACCTCGTTATGGTGCCATTACTCATACCTTCATGATGACATTATACCTAAAACCTTTAACCAATATGAATGCAAAAACCTTACCCAAAATGCCTCTCGCCATTCCCTTATCTCTAGTGATTTGTATAGGAGGGCTCTAGATGGAACACTTCTTAGATACTTAGAAAAGTAAGAATTTGACTAAGCATTAGTTGACATCCACAAGGGAATCTATGAGGGACATTCCAATGGTCTTTCCATGGCCTGAAGGTTTCTTAGGGTGGGGTACTATTGGCCTATGATGCAGATTGATGTAGTAGCTTTTGCAAAGTCATGTGAAAAGTGTCAAAAACATGGTAACTTGATACATGCTCAAGATAGGGAGCTCATTCCTTCTATATCTCATTGGCCATTTCAGCGTTGGGCCTTTGATCTTGTTGGGAAGATTCATCCCAACTCATCAGGTGGACACAATTTTATTATCACTGCTACATTACTTCACTAAATGGGTAGAGGTTGTCCCACTTTCTATTGCCTCGGGCAAGATAGACTCTCTATTCATTCTAAACCATATCATCTGTCGATATGGAGTGCCTTCCGAGATTATCACTGACAATAGAGGCCAGTTCAAAAATATAGACCTTAAACAACTCTGCAAGAGATTCAAGATTAAACAACATTGGTCCTCCATTTACTTCCCGCAAGGAAATGGTCAAGTAGAGGCATCAAATAAAACCATTCTTAAAATTCTATATAGAACAATTTGTAAGAATGGTAGAGATTGGCACTTACAGATAAATCTGGCTTTGTGGGCCTATAGAATGAGTATTCATACTTCTACTGGGGATACTCCTTTTTCCCTTACATATGGCGCTAAAGCAGTGTTACCTTTAGAAGTTGATATTCCTTCACTTATAGTTTCCCTCAAAGGTCTAGTTACAGATGAAGACTACCGCACCATGAGACTTCAAGAGTTATAACTTCTAGATGAGAAATGTCAAGTGTCATTTGACCATATGAGGGTTTATCAAAAGTGCATGTCCAAAGCGTTCAAAAAAAAGGTTCACCCTAGAGAATTCCAAGTGGGAGATCTTTTCCTACATGAAAATCCTAAGAATCAACAGCATAGAGATTAAAAGGGCAAATTTGAACCTAATTGGCTTGGACCTTATATCATTACATCAGCTTTTGGGTTAGGTTCTTATTTATTGTCTATAGCAGAGGGAGAGCAGATCTGTGATCCTATCAATGTCTTGCACCTAAAGAAGTTTTATCCATGATTCCCATTCTGTCTGGGGGCACCCTTTGTACATACTTATTGATCCTGAAAAAATCCAAAAGAAAATGATATATTGTCAAAAAATGCTAAAAATCAGAAAATGTCCCAAAAAAATGGTCATCTTAGTGAAAACCTAGCAATAGGAACTTTGATGTATCTCCAAATAAATTCTATATTCCAAAAATACAAAAAAAATTCAAAAATTCAAAAAAAAAAAAAAGAAAAAGTGTTGGTGAAAACTTGGAAACAGGCGCCTTGGTAGCAAAAAATTGCAATAAAATCCAAATGGTGAAAACCTGGAAATGGGCGCTACTTGAGGCCTTTGCACCCCTATTTCTTAGCACGTGTCCTCAACACTTAGCCTTTCTCCATCATGTCGTGTCCTTGTTTCCTTAGTTTAGAATTGGTCTTTGTCTTTGTCTAGGGGGCATAACTGTGTTAGCTTCGGTCTCTTGGATGCGTTAGTCTTTAGGACACCTCACAAACAACATTTTTCAACACTACCCCAACTATGTTTTTCAACACTACCCCTGATATTGAGTGTTTTTGAACACTTATCAGTTTGGTCTTACCTAGTTTTGTCATGTGATCTTACATACTTGCAAGCATTCGATCCTTATACTCAGAACTCAGTATCAGTTAACACACTTGAATTTTTAAACACAACACTTAATACTTGAGCTATGTCATGATCTTTTCTTTGTGTGCTGATTGTTATTGATTTTTGTTGAGTTTCATTGTGTAACTCCGGTATGCATAGCTAGAGGACCTGGGGCATGGGGCATGTTTTTATTTTATTTCTGCTAGTGGATGTGGTCTTGAAACTCTAGAGTGTCTCTTGTAGTCCCCTTGAAACACTTAAGAGATTTGAGGCATCATCCTTGACTATTTTTGCACAACTGTTCTTATGGTCATCCCGACATCTATGCCTTGATGCAAGCATGGTTTTGCTACATTAAATTGGGTAAGCTAACATCGAAGTCATCTTGACCTTTATGTCTTTGATGCTTACGTTAGAATCTTTCCACATTCCAATATGATATAAATCACATTCATATCTTCATAGTTGAGCTTGTGACTAGTGATGATTGTGTGATTTTCTTATGTCCGCTAATAATGGCCCAATGATGAAAATAAGTTCCTTAACATTCTCTAATGAATGATGAACACAAAATCCTATGTTACAGTTTCTCTATTGCAAGTACACCTTTGCATTTTCATGTAGCTTGCATTGTTTGACTTCATGCTAATTTGCATTTTTAGGTTGCATTATGAGTTTGAGAGGGTTTTCCTTCATCTTTCTTGTGGACTTTTAATCAACTATGGTTAATTTTTTATCTTCATTTCCTTATCTTCTTTCGTGATCTCATTCTATCTTAAATAGTTGATTATTTTGGGGAATTCTCTCTCTTAAGGCCAATTCTCTTTCTTCTCTCCATTTCTTTCCACCTCTTCCAAACTTCTATCTTCCATTTGCTTTCACCCCACTTCTTTTCTTCTAATTCAACTTTGGGGCATAATATTTTGTGCTTGATGATCTACCTTGGTTCCGCGATCCTTATATCTTTCATCTTACATCAAGAACCTTATCTTTAGTTTGATTTGATCAAATTTATCAATTTTTTGTTTCTCCTCTATCTCATTTTGATTTTGATCATGAGGGGGCAGTACCTATCAAACTTCAATTCTTGATTCAGCTTTATCAATCCCATCAATTGCTCCGCTTGGGGAAACCTTTCTTGAGATTCTTATCTTGGACATGTCAATTACCTATTTACAGGGCTGTTGACCTTGTCTTTTTCAAACAGCTTATCTTTGTCCTGATATGTTCTCGTCCGTCAATCACACGTCTGGGTTGTTTTGTGATCCCAAATTGATCTCACACTTCAACTGTATTCTTTGACTACATGTGTTCCCATAAATATCACACATTAGTTAAAGAGGGGAAAATGTATGCACCCTAAAATGGTCGCCTAGACTATGGGCCCCCATTCTTCAATTTATAAAATGACAGAATCAATTTATCAATTTCCTGAATCAATGCCTTGCAATATTTTCAATTCAAATCAATTTCCTTGATCAAATCATAATTAATTCAATTATTTCAATATTTCCTAAGGTTTGATCATTTTATTCATAATCATATTTAATTAAAAGAAAACATCTCTTTTAATTAAATAAAATAATCTTATTTAATTAAAAGAAAACATCCCTTTTAATTAAATAAAATAATCTTATTTAATTAAAAGAAAATATCCCTTTTAATTAAATAAAATAATATTTTTTAATTAAAAGAAAATCCCTCTTTTAACTAAATAAAATCCTCACCTAAATCTCTCTTTGTGATGAAAAAATGAAATAAATCAAATAAAAATTCCTTTTTTTCTCTACACTTTGAATGCACATATTTCTAAGTGGTGGGATTTTTCCTCTTACTTTCCTTTTTAGGGATTTATCCCACATTGCTCTTGAGGATGCATTCCTCTCCACACTTTCCTTTATAAGGAGCCCTCTCCTTCTCATTTAGGATCCAGATTTTATGTTATTGTTACGTTGCAGGTTTGGAGAGCAATTTTGGAGGAGAGTTTGAGTACTTGAGCTTGAACATTGTAACTTCTCTGTTATTGTCTTCTTCTCTCGTACATCCATGGAAATCCATTTAGATTACTCTTTCACTTGCATTTTAGATTAGATTCATATTTCATTTCATAGAATAATCTTGCATGTGTATTTCCTTTCATAGATTAGTTTGCTTTCATGCATTGTTATCATATAGAATAGCTTCCATTTTCATTTTTATGCATATTTGATGATCATGGAGACTAGCACTCTTGCTTTTCCTCTTTTATTCTCTCATTTTATGGTGTACTTGCATGGGCACAAACTAGGTTTAAACTGAGGGCCTCCATTATAAACCCTTGCACTCCATGAATAGAGAGCTATGAGTCGCCATTTGAGACCTCATTCTTGATCAATCTTTGATATAATGACTCATAGAAGTGTGTCAACATTTTAGCACACAACATCAACCCCCACATAACCTAGGGTGCCTCCCTCACCTCTCCTCCTTTATCTGATAACTCACGCTTCTCTTCTCGAAATCACATAAGGGTGTCCTCCTAGTTGTCTAGGTATCACCACTGGTATGTCAGCTTAGGCAGGATCCACCTCATTGATCCTAGGAGTAGGGGTAGTTGGATCTGTAAAATATGGGAAATCATGATGAGAAATATAATCTCAATACTTTGGTGTCATCCCTGCATCTACACATCCTCTAGGTAATCCCATTAGGCTTGGCATAAAGTATACGAATCCTGCATAACCGTCACATATATCAATCGAGTGCCCCACCTTAAACGAACCTCATAGAAAATTGAGCATATGCAGTAAACTTGGAAGATACTATCTGTGGTCTACCATACTACCTATGCACCTATGATACCACAAATCTCTCCACTATGGCCAAGGTCCAACCAATCAAGGGACGTGTAATAAACATCTCTCTGCTTTGTGCTCACCAATCCTCCCATGCCCCTACCCCTATATGGCCTCCATGTGACAAATATAAGGTCATCAAGTTATCTTCGCCAGTACTCTACCTTCCCCAAATGGGGTTGTGTAATATATCATGCATATCTATATATAAGGTTTCACATCCGGTCAAGAATCATCAATCATAGGCCTGTAGATGGGAAGATGCTCCCATGCCCAAATCTGAAGAGCCAAGATTCTTGTTGTGAGACTCTTGGCCTCATGATATAAAAACTCATGTAGCTCATGGTACATATGAGAAAGTAAGCATGAACCCCATCATATATTTTCTGGCCTGTACGACAACTCCTCTATAATCCTACCCCGTCCACACTGGAAACCTTGTTGTCCCATGTCTAGCAAAATGAAGCACCCTATGAAACTAGCCATGACACAAGAAACTGGGAAGTGATCAAAGTATCTTCTCATCATAGTGTCCTAGGGCACCCATCACTCTATAATATCCTCATCCTGAAATACACATCAAATAGCTAGCATGCCAGGGCGTTGTTCGGTCTCATATTGAACTGAAGGACCACCAAAAAGAATATGAAGGATGTGGTACACATCCTCGGGGGTCACTATCATCTCACTAGTGAGAAAGTGGAAGGTATTATGCTCATTGTGGAAAATATCCACGATCGTTGTCATTAATTCTTGATTCACATGGATCTCTGAGATAGACAAGAGCAAGCCAAACCCACACTATGCAATATCAGCTCTCTCAGCATCAGTCAATCTCTGCACTAATTTCATCGAGGGTGGATATGTGATCTAAAACTGTATGTGTGGAAATCTCTCATGAAGAAAATAAACAAAAGAGCATCAGCACAATGATCCAAATGACCAAATGAAACATACATATGCTAGAAAACATGCTAATGATACCAAATTAACAATGGAAAAAACTAAATTTGGACATTCTAGCCTTCAAAATTGATCATTGTTTTCCATACAAGTAAGTGCACTAGTACATAGTCTCGTACAAGTATTCCTACATAGTAGTACAAGTAAAGGAGTTGATACGAGTACTTACTATAGACAATACTAAGAAAGGGGTTCCTATGAGTGTGCTTGTATGAGTTAAGGATGGAGTTGATACGAGAATACTAAGGGTTTTATGCAAATAAATATTATTAGATAGTTCCTTGTATGAGCCTTAACCATGACTTGTACAAAAAACCATAGAAGACCGACCCAAATACATGAAAATCAACCAAAAAATTCAATAAAAACCCAAAAAAATCTACTTGACAAGGTGGTTTTTTGGGCACTTATCACTGCTCTCTAGTTTCTTGACTGGTTGTACACTTGTTGGCGCTCGAACTGATGATCTTAGATGGGAACCACCATTTTGACTCTCAAAGGCTTTTCAAATTTCTTGAAATTGAAGGTTGAAAATGAAATGAATGACCCTTTTGGCCCTTATATAGGTTTTTGACCTAATTTTCAACTTGCTCCGATTGACGTGAAAATGACACCCCTAGCTAATTTGACCATCCTGATTCCATTTTTGGGATTGAATCAAAATCTGAGATCATTTTGATTATCAAAATTAAAATTTGACTTTTTAGTCAAACATAGTTTACCGCTTGCGCAATCAATCTTTTGAACTTCACACAAATGGGAATTTCTCCTAATTTCAATCAATGTGCCAAAATTTTGGTCAAACTTAGTCAAAAATACCTAAAACAAGTGCAAAATGGGTCCTAAACACTTCGAACCTCATCAAAATCAGATCACTCACTTCCTACATCATTTTATCATTCGAATTACTTCTGATCACTGGGGCACCTAGCCATATTTCAATTTTTCTCCCGAGGGGGCATGATCATGACATCAACAATTCAGTGATCACATCATCAAACATCAATATCTAGGAATCTTTAATCAGGTAATCAAACTATCAAATCAAACAAGACCTCATCGCAAGGGAAATCTCAACTTCATTGTACCACATCAAGTTGAGATTTTTCATCATCAGCAAATATCTAGGGGTGTATCCATTTCATTGCTTCACATCAAACTGATATTGTACTCTTTAGCTCAATTGACTTCATCGCATCAAATCAAGTCAATTTTTCTAATCAATCTGTTAACGGTAATTAATTTCATCGAATCAAATCAAAATGGTTATTCATTCAAACAGATCCAAAGGTTTAAGAGTCTTTCTCACATCAAATCAAAATTTTTATGTGTCATTATCAATCAGTTAGGTGTTTAGTTTCATCACTTCACATCAAATTGACCATTTTGATCTTCATCGGTTCTAGTCCAATCAAGTTTGGAATTGATACCTTTGAATCAATTCAAAGAGGGGTAAATGTAATCACCTAAAAATGGTCTACAAAACCCTAAGCCCCTAATCTCAATTGTTCATCAAGAAAACCCAAAATCTTGATTAAATCTCCTAAGTCCTAATCTAAGGCAATTCAACTTCTCAATCTGATTTTGATCTAAACCCTAGGTCTCATTTGATTATTGCACTTGATCATGTTTAATTGATTAATTCAAAAATTCTAATGTTGTTGACAATTAAATCAACTTTACAATATTATTTAATTAATGTCTTAGGATGTTGATTAAATAAATAAGAATTGTCAATTAATCACAAAAAGGAATTTAAATTTATTATGTTATCACAATTTGGAGGAAAATGCATTAATTCATTTAATCAATTCAAAAGTGCTTTGTTATGTCATCAAAAGTTAACTGATTATCATTTTGGAAACAAATCAGTTAACTGCTCAATCACTTTTGTTTAATTTAGCAATTTTCAAATTGACTCGGATAGTTTCTAAAATAATTTATCAAAATTTTGAGTTAACGGATTCTCTCAACTAATCAAATCAATTGCACACAGATTGTGCTAGTTTAGAATAAATCTCAACCGCTCTTCATTAATCAATTTTGTTCACCTATTTTCAAGAAGATTTCTATATAATCGGGCCTCTATTCTTCTAAGAAAGAGGAGTGTGAAGTAGAGTAATGTTTTTGAATTGTTAAATAGTTGTTAATTTCTTATTGCTTATCATAGTTCATTTAACTTATTTTACATTTGCATAATCAAATCTTTGGAATTTCACTTTCATTTTCTTAAATGGATTAATCTTAGCTTGATATTGGATGTTCTTGCATATCATGTAGTTTAAATCTTTCAAAATCCTTCATTTAGATAGAGTCTTAAGTCACTGGATTTGCAATTATTTGAGAGAAATTTCATACTCCTATTTACTAGAAGGCAATGAGTTGCCTTGGTTGATTCGTGCTTCATTTATCTAGTTTGTTAATCAATCAAACAATGATTCATTGAAGTGTTTATGTTGTTAGCTTAGTCACATTTTCACACACACAGAATGAAGTTATAAGTAGTTATTTTCTATTGCTTCCTAGTTGATAAGAATTGGACATCTTCATGCATGTCGTCAATCTTATTCTCCTCCTCATGGGGAATATCAAATATTCCTAGCCAAATTGTGACTAGGATTTATTAGATTATTTTTTTTAATACAAGCTTTATCTGGTTTATTTCCTTTTGAGCCATGTTGAGTGTTGTAAAGAACTTGGGATGATTTAATTCACCGTGATCATCAATGTTGTTTATTCTGCTACACTGATTTCGAGGTGTTGAATCCATCAAGTTGAGTGCATTTTTTATTGATGGTAGTTTGTCTTGTTTGTTTTGGTGTGTGTTCCATATTTTTCTTGATATTTATAAATTAAAATTACTACCTTGACTTATTATCATTCATGAATTAATTTTGGAGCACTTCTTTTGTGAAGGGTAATCATTTCATTTATAAGATTCTTTATCACACCTTCAAATTTGGTATTGTTATTTGTTGGTTGAGATTGGTCATATTTTTCTTTAATATTGGTTGTGAATGTTAATATAAACATCTGAAAAATGGCTAATGCATGTTCATCTTATTCTCATCAATTCCTCTATCTATACACATTTAATAATTTCTAACTATTTAATTATCTTATATATTAATTAGATATTTTTTAATTATTTAATTAATTTATCATTTTCTCTCCACAATTAAATAATTTTATTATTTAATTCATCCATCTTTTGGTCAAATAAAATTAAATAATTATTTAAAATTATTTAATTAGCTAACACTTTTCCCAAAATTAAACAAATTTCAAATAATTTGCTTAATTCCCCCAAAAAAAATTTAATACTTTATCTATTCTTCCAACCACGACCTATGCATTTGATCTCTCTTAACTATTCCACCCGATCAATCCATGCGTTATTTTTAGGTCAAATCCCATATTGAATTTCCTCATCTATTGATCTTTCTAATTAATCCTCATCATTGATCAAAGGTTAAGTGAAGCTTGTAAATAAAACTCTTCACTAATTCATTTCCACTAGCTCCATTGTCTACAAGAATTCATCTAGCACAATCACTATCAACCATCATATCGTTTGCAAAGTATCAAGTGTCAAACGTCAAGCTATCATCTTATCATTGTGCTATCATAGTTATGCTACTTTGAAGACCAACCTCGATTTCAAGCATATACGCAAATATCAAATAAACAATGGAGCAACTAAGGTCTTTTCTATAGTATTATTTATTAATATGCATAGATTTTAGGATTTATTGAGTGAGTGTGGATGTGAATTTGGTACTTTCAATGCATTGTTTCCATTTTGTATAATTGACATTTTAATCCATGAAAATT
Organism: Thuja plicata; assembly: GCA_018584345.1. Classification (NCBI taxonomy): domain Eukaryota; kingdom Viridiplantae; phylum Streptophyta; class Pinopsida; order Cupressales; family Cupressaceae; genus Thuja; species Thuja plicata. Next base: position 482,855 of record MU225303.1, read on the forward strand.
GAAATATTGAAGAAGGTAGGATGAACTCATTGATTACTTACATGATGTGTTACATTATGAGTGGTGTAGGCATGGTGTAGAATTATTTGAATAGGTAGCCAAGGTGTAGGCATTGTTATCTATTACATTGTTATTAATAAAATTTGACCTCCTTGTCAATTGCATAATGATACCATATAATTAGTTACATTAAACTAGCTATAATGGGGCTATTGAAGTGATGTAAGATTAATCATTTTATTATCAAAAAGAAAAGTTGTGTTGTAGATATTATGAAGTTGAAACCACAATTTTGTAGAAAGTTGGTATCATTTTTTATTGTTTACTTATAAAAAACTTTTCCCACGGGCACTATATCCATTTATTAATTTGACCTACAATGGTCGTGCACAAGATTCCTCATTAATGTCCCCTACATAAGAACCTAAATAATAAGTGATATTTGGTTCTGCATGGTAGATTGCCCAATAAATAGTAATGGATATTATGTGCAACGAAATAGTTAATTCAAAAGGAATGCATTAAATAATTAAAGCATTCGAACAACAGCCATGATTTGAAAAAAAAAAAAGGGAGAAAATACAAATTTCAAAGAGTATGCAAACCTCAAAAAACTCAATGAAAGGCTCCCTTTGTTGAGTATACTTGTCTAATGATGGAGAGATGTGATCTCAATAGTTGTGCTTCAAGCTTAAAGTTTGGGATCAATTTGGCATTATGAGGATATGATGGAGTGATTTTAGGACTCAAATGGACATGATAACATTGCATGAAAAGTGAATGATTTGTGAAGGATAAATGGGTAAATTTATAGGCTTGAGGAGGATGAAATGGACAGTTGAGATCAAATGGGGAGGAAGGGTAAACATGCACTCAAAGGCGAGCACATGGATTGTGCTTTCTCAAATCCCTAGCATGGTGACAAGTGTCACCATGGGAGGGCTTGAAAGGACATTGGGGGTTGGAGTTGATTTTCAATAAAGGTCTATCTTGTCTCACACCCCACAGGACAAGGATTGGAGAATGTGGCCATTTTGGGGATTGTAAAGGGATATTGGAAAATGTCATAAGGAATTAAAATTTCCTTTTTTGGAGGACAAACGTGTAAGAGACCCATGTGGGTCCTTACACGCTGATGTTGGGTATTGGGATTGATGTGACAAGAGTTGACTTGGGTGGCTAAACCAAGTTAATTAAGAATGTGCAAATGATTAGGAAGAGGATTAGGTGGGGATTAGGATTAATTAGTGGGCAAGTAGGATATTTAGGAGGATATGATGGGAGGAGAGAGAATGAGTGGAGGGGTTAATTAAGCAAATGAATGTATTTACTAAATTAAGTGGGAAATTAGTAGGTGCGAGTGGGATTGTTACGATCCATGTGCTCAAATTGGATTAAATAGGATTATTTAATCACAAGTGGAGGAAATTTAGGGAAATATAAATTAATTTAAATACATAAGTGTATTTATTTAAATTAATAGCATAAGGGGGATTAATTAATTAAATGGTCGTGGGTTCTCATTTAATCAAGTGAACTATAGCTAATTATTTATATTAATTTGGCTAGAAGGCTAACATTAACTAATTAAATAAAATGTAATTTAATCAATTATACGAAGAATATGACTAAATTTAATTAAAATAATTAATCAAGTTTAGGTGTCTATACGCATAAGTTATAATTTTGAGACATGATATGTGGTTTGATCCTAACAAACAATGAATAAAATTGGGACACGATCATTGAATTATTTCAAGTTCTAGACTTTGTGAGTATTTATATTACAAATATTAAGGCTAGTAGACTCGCTACTTTAAAGTAGGTATCAACTAGCATGTTCTCTAATATGTTATATTTAGGTTTAAGCTTTGTGTATGATTTATGGATCCTCACATTAAATTTACTAATGTGCATGTTTACTTCCCTTTGAGATGTGTAAAATTAGTGATATAAGACCACAAGATGAACTATAGTTTTAAAATGTTCCAAGATGGCACTTTCTAATTGGATTTATTTTTTACCCATTTAAAAATATCAGCCATATGTGTCCTTTTCAAGTGTGTATGGAAAGAGGCAACATTTCACATCCTCATATTTAATTTGAGCTCTTAGAATTATAATTTTTAAGGAACAAATATGCTCTTGTATGGTTATCATCCCATCATGCACATACCTTTAGAAAAATCAAGAATCTTAGGTAGTTTATCTAGGTCTGTTACTAATTCTAAGGGATAATTCCCTCCTATCCAACCATGTAATGCCATTATTATTGGAGTAGCGTTAGCTATTATTATAGGTATTAAAGTAGGAGATGACAATGTTAGAATGAGTTCAGAATAGTTGAGAGGGGGTGAATCAGTTATCCTTGGGTCTAGATGTGCCCATTTAAACTTTATACCAATTTGAACAACTCAGATCTGCTTGACAACAATGACATAAAATAACAACATACATATGCAGTTTATTGTTCAGATGTAATCAACTTGTAGAAACTTAACAGTAAAACACAACATAAACATTCACACAGGTTGACACCAGTATTTAACGTGGAAACCCAATATGGGAAAAACCACCAATAACATGCTATCAAGTTTTCACTCTTCTGAAGTGAGCTCTATTAGGAGCCAGCCCTGTTAAAGGTTACAAAACATATTGCTAAATGTGACCTGGTTAAAGGAATTAATCACCCTGTCAGGAGTGGCCTTGTTAGAGGACTTAGAACATTCCACCTGAATATCACCTTGCTAAAGGATTTATACAATGACTGTTAGGTCAACCTGGTTAAAGGATTTTGACTGATACAATGGTTAGAAAGTAATCAGTAGGTATGATCGGATACATACAAATTACTTTGCAAATCCAAATCCAATTCATCTCTAATGCTAATTCACTGAGTGGCCTCCATTCTCATTTCAATCTTCAAATCTACTTGGAAATCCATCAAGCAATCACTCTCGCAGTTCTCTTCTTCTCTACTCAGCCTTCTTTGCTTTGATTAAGCCAATCAGTCAATTAACTATGCAATCCTCTTGCATACACATCATACACATGAATAACCCCTTGAGGTTATCTTATACCTCTTCATTTTGGTAAAATAAATCTTTGTTGCTTAATCAAGATCATAGATCTTAGGTTAGGTCAGATCCAACAGATCTTTCCATCATTACATTTAATTTATTTCTCCAAATCAATCACTAATTGAATCTTTGATCCATGCATTAATTATGGTTACCCATGCATTTAAATAGTGTGGATCAATCGTGCTTATCCTTAATTAACTTTACATATCCCAATAAAATCAACTATGTCAACCAAAGATCTCAAATCTCAACAATTACCAAAATACTACTGCTCAGCCAACACTGTGTTTTCCTCGGCAATTTACTGACACTCGGTCGATACTATAAATTATGCTCAGCATACACTGGTGCTCGGTCGACACAAACTTGCTTAGCACAAACTGTCATCAAAAGATAAACAACACATTACTTTGCCAATGTGCTAACTAATAAAGTACCCTTGTGATTTCCCATAACTCAACCATTCCACTTGGTCTTGTTATTAAATCTCCTTCATCAATCAATAGATATGGTACTCAAACAGATAGTAATAGTCTTACCAATTAAGGTTTGACATCAATGACAAAAACAACAATTGTTTCCATTGTAGATTTCCAACAATCTTTCCAAAAATCTCCCTCTTTGGCATTGATGGCAACACTAAACAATAAAACAATAATTTTCAAAATCCAAAAAGTCTGCCTGTGTTCCTTGATATGAACAAATTTTCATTAATTTCTTTAGTTTCATTTTGATTCTCATCTTGTAAAACTTTTCTCCCGATGTGTCTATGATCACACTGAAATATTTATGTTTTATGTTCATCTGTAGACTCCTTGTTTCATTAATCTCTCCACAATCTCTTTTTCAGTAATCTCTTCCTTCTTTCAGTAAACTTCTCCCTCTATCTTTAAGTATAGTAAACTCTTCATTTTTTAGTAAACTTCTCCCTCTTTGATAACAATGCCAAAGACATTAATATCTTCATCATGCAGATTCTTCTATTCTAAACTCTGTATCATGTTGTTCCTGTCATCTTTCTTATCACTGATCCTCTTTTCTGTTCAAGTCTTACTTTCACAGCTTTAGGCAACATCCTAAAAAGTGGCTACCTGTGCATCAATGTGTTAAATATTCTGAGTATAACATTTGATGCAATAGTACCATTCTAAACTAATTAGCCTCAATTAGGGGAATCACCCCTAATTTACCTCACAGATACTCATGAGCATCCTTGGGTAGTGCCTTTGTAAATATGTCTGCTAACTGCTCTTTATTATTCGCATATTCCAGTCTCACTTCCTTTTTCTAAACTAGCTCCCTCAAGTAATGATACTTGATAGCTATATGCTTTGTCTTAGAGTGCATCACAGGGTTCTTATAAATATTAATGGCACTCGTGTTATCACAATATATGACAACTGGTTTTGTGATCTCTTCTTTCATACCTTTCAGTAGTATCTTCAGCCACACAATATTAGAACAATTGACTGTTGCTGCCACATACTCGGCTTCAGCTGTAGATTATGAGGTGCAATTTTGTTTCTTTATTTTTCATGAAATCAATCTTTTTCCCAGAAGAAATGCTCCTCCTATGGTGCTTTTCCTGTCATCCACATTTCCAGCCCAATCAGAGTCAGTGTAAACTTTGAGCTCAAACTTATCATTCTTTTTGTAGTACAGACCATATTCATCTGTTCCTTTCAAATGTCTCATAATCCTTTTTATTTCAATCATATGAGTTTCCTTGGGGTTGACAAAAAATCTTACAACAATACAAATAGCCAGTGCAATATCAGGTCTATTGCGTACAACATATTGCAGCTTTCCAATCATTGATATGTAAAGGGTTTGATTCGCTTCTTTTGTATCATCATTTTTTGTTAACTTTTGTCCAGTAGCCATGGGTGTACTCACCGGTTTTGAATCTTCCATTCCAAAAGTTTTTAGTATCTCCTTGACATATTTTGATTGAGTAATATAGATACCATTCTTCATCTGATATATTTGTAAGCCAACAAAAAAAATTATCTCACCAAACATAGACATTTCAAATTCAGTTTGCATCTCTTTTGCAAATGCTTGACATAACTCATCTTGTCCACTAAATATAATGTCAACAACAAAAATTTAAGCCAATAAAGTACCTTTACATTGCTATGTCTTCAAATACATATTGTTGTTGTCATTGGTTCTTGCAAATCCAATCTTTATCAAGTAATTGTGCAATCTCTCATACCATGCTCTTGGTGCTTGCTTCAATCCATGTACAGTGCTTTGTGTAATCTGCAAACCATGTTCTTCTTACTTGGGTCTACAAATCCATCAGCTTGTTTAATGTATACTTCTTCTTATAATATCTCATTTAGGAATGTTGACTTAACATCCATCTGATAGACTTTAAAACCTCTGCAGGCTTCATATGCAAGCAATATTCTTACTCCTTCCAATCTTGCAACTGGGGTGAATGTTTCTCCATAATCAATTCCTTCCTCTTGTGCATAACCTTTGCATACCAGTCTAGATTTGTTTCTTGTTACCTCTCCATGTTCATTCAGATTATTTCTGAATACCCACTTAGTACCAATTACATTTTTATCATTGGGCCTAGGTACAAGTATCCAAGTCTTATTCTTCTCAATTTGTTCAATTTCTTCATTCATGGCTTGTATCCAATCTTCATTGTCTAAGGCATCTTTTACTATTTTAGGCTCAAAATCACATAACAAGAATGTACCATCTCTCAACTTGCCTCTAGTTTTCATAACTGCAGAATCCTTTGATCCTATGATTTGATCAGGTTTGTGGTGCCTCCTCACATACTTTGCTAGAGTAGGTTCTTTTTCTGCTTTAGTTTGATCATTCATGTCCAATTCAGGTTGATTTTGTGACTCGACATCTCCATCAGAGAGCTTGGCAATTACCTCATGTTGCCCGGCATCCTCATTCTGTGACTCGGCAGGTGCTAGTTGTTGCTTGGAACCTCATTCTCAGGTTCAGGTAATGTATTAGAATCTTCCTCATCCATATAGACGAATGATTTGTAACTCTCGGGTTCATGTGTGTTTGCAGCTTCATTTCTTTCTACATACTCATCAATTCTAACATTTGCACTTTCCACAATTTTGTTAGTGTTAGAATTCAAACACTTATATTCTTTACTCTTAGTTGAATAACCAAGAAATATTCCTTCCTCACCTTTAGCATCAAGTTTTCCATTTTTGTTATCCTTCAGTATGAAACATTTGCTTCCAAAAACTTTGAAATATTTTACATTAGGTGCATATCCATACCAGAGCTCATAAGGTGTAGCAGTAGTACCTTTCTTGACTTGTACTTTGTTCAGTGTATAGATTGGTGTACTTACATCTTCTCTCCAATATTTATGTGCAACATTTTTCTCCATCATTAATGTTCTGGCACAGTCCATGATAGATATGTTTCTTCTCTCAGCAATACCATTCTGTGGTGGTGTTCTAGGTGCAGACATATGTCTTTTTATCCCTCGGTCATTGCAAAACCTGTTAAACTCATTAGAGATAAACTCACCTCCTCTGTCAAATCTCAAAAATTTCAGACTTTTACCTGTCTCCTTTTCAACTTTTGCCAAGTACCACTTGAATAACTAGAATGCATCATATTTTTCTTTAAGAAACATAACAGTCATCATTCTTGAGTAATCATCAACAAATAGAATGAAATATCTATCTCCATAGTAAATTTTCTCACCAATGGGACCACAAAGGTCAGTATGAACTAATTCCAATAATTCCTCAGAAGTATGAGTTTACTCTTGAAACTAGATTTAGTCATCTTTCCCAATTGACATTGCTTACGCATTGCATTTTCAGGTTTCTTTAACTTATGCAGTCCTCTAACCTTTTTCAATTTTCTTATGCTTACCAAGTTATCAAATTTTACATGACACAACCTTTTATGCCATAACCAAACATCATTATATTGTGCAAACAAGCATGTCTCATCAGCTAAATCCAGAGAGAACAAGTTACCTTTTTTTTGCTCACCACTTCCAACTAGTTCTCTAGTAGCATCATAGATATTTGCCTTTTTGTGATGGAATTAAACTCTGTAACCAGAAGTATTCAGTTGTGCAACACTCAATAAATTATAATTAAGATCATCAACCAAATATAAATTGTCACATCTGATCTTGTCAGTCAAGTTAATTAATCCTTTCCCTTTAACAAGACATGGTGCATCATTACCAAATTTAACATAACTACCATTACAATGATCTAGGGTCTCAAATTTATGTTTATCACCAGTCATGTGATGTGAATAACCACTGTCAATAATCTAATGGTCACCTTTACTCATATAAGAAATGAATGCAGTTTTCTCATCATCATCAGAATCGTCTTTCATAGCAACATACGCAACTTCTATATCATTTTCATCATATTTGTCAGAATCATTGTCAGAAGCTTCTTCAGCTATAGAGAAAGATTTCTTACCTTTGTCTTTTTAATCTTTATACTTTCTGAAGTCTCGGTCATCCTTTCTGTCTTTGTACTTGTCTTTTTTTCATCTTTTTCATTCTTATTAGGACATCTAGCAGCTATATGACCAACTTTTTTACATGAAAAACAAATGATGGGAAGTTTACCTTTGAATTTTTCATTTCCTCTAGATAGTCTTCTTTCCATAAGTGCTTCAAGTTCTTCCAGATCATCATCAGTAGTGTCTCTGTCATTGTTCACACATTTCTTTCCTTTCTTTGATTTGTTAAGGACCAACTGGGATCTGAATGCAGATTCAATAGCTTGTGGAGTATAGTTGTCAAAATTTGACATTTCAAATGTAGTAAGTCTGCCTACCAGACCTTCCAAAGTCAAATTATTATTAGAAGTACATCTTAACTCTTGAATTGTAGAGACTCTAATAGCATATACAGGAAGAAGTGTTCTCAGTACCTTGCTCATAATGGTGTTATCATCAATGGTTCCCTTAGCTCCTCTAATAGCATTTACAACTTCCTTTATCCTACCATAATATTTAACTATATTTTATCCTTCTTGCATTTTCATTTCATCAAACTTACCTCTTAAACTTTCAGATTTGGCTCTTAGTACATTTGTATCACCTTCATAGATGGTTGCAAGTACATCCCACATTTTCTTTGCAGTTGTATAATTATTTATGTCTTCAAACTCATGATAGTTTAGAGATGATGCAATCTCCAGCATTGCTTGATTGTGCTCCTATTTTTCTATTTACTAGAATCAAAATGTACGAAGGCCTGGTTTTTAAAAGAACAAAAAGCCAATATGCATGAAAAATATTAATTTCTTGAGCTATGTGAATGTGTTCAATTTGACCATGAAAAATGTCTCACTATCAACAAGACATTAGTGATTATAAAATAAATCTAAATTTATAAAAATATTCATTAAGCTAGATATATGAAGAATTAGGACAAATGCTAAGAGATTAAAAATTGTGACGATAAAAAGAACAAAATTCAAAATGGGGATATAAAATATTATTCTATTAAACAAATTATTTTTCAACCCTTTAAAAGATATTCAAATGCATAATATAAGTGAATTGGTTTCCACCTCTTTAAAAGAGTTTCAAATACATATTTATAGGTTTCACGGAATGGGAAGGTGAAAATTTATTCCCTCCAAAAACTAAAAAGAGACTAAATTTACATGGAATGTAAATTATTCTCTAATCACACTAGAAAAATTTAACATGTTCATGATCTAGGTCATCCAAATCATAATTAACACTAGATTCAACAAAAGTATCCATCAACCATTCATGTAATTCTTTATACCCAACTAATGTCTTCTTGGATTTTCACATGAAGTTCAAACTTTCACAAGTCAAGAGATAAAAATTGCATTAAATTTTGCTTCTTTTGAAGACTCCCTTTTAAAATTTTGTTTAGATTTCTCCTTCAAGATGTGTGAACAATTAAATGTAGATTTCTCTTCCTACAAATAGCACCTAACATTTTCAACAAAAAATTGAATATCATAAAAAATGTCCTGAATGATATTACAGACTATTTCAAAAATTGTTTTACAACTTTTCAAAATATTCGTCTTAAATTTGTGTACCTCCCTTCCACTTTCTATTCAAATATGAGCCTTTACCATCTACAGGGGCTTCACTTACTGAACCTAGGTAATAACACGTGCATCTGTGGCATACTAAAGAATACCCCTATTTTCAAAAAGTATTGCCCCAAACACCGTTTTTTTCATCCCCTTCAATACCCACCCAATACCACCCTCTTAATCCCCCACCCCTCCCCATATATAGGCAATATATTTCCATTTTTGCCCATTTAAAACCCCCCAATATGAATGTGTATGGTATTGTATTGCCTCGTTAGTCAAGACTGTGTGTTACCATCTAACACACTACCATTAGCCAAGGTTAAAAATTCAACATCAATAATTCCTATAACATATCGATAAATACTTTCAATTGTTCCCAATTCCTTATCAATCTTAACCTCTAACATTTGAATAGAATCCTTCTCCTTTATTACCAATTCACATACTAAATGTGTATTATCCATGTATTTTTGTCTTATAGATAGCATCTTTGTATTTCATGTTCTCATTACTATCATTATGCTTCCCACAAGAAACTAGAAAATATTTTTCTTTGTTGTTTGCACAAATTGAGGAGGTGGTGTTGATTGATGATCTAATCAATCCTTCTAGATATTTAATGTATTTAAGATATGAAACCTTATCTTTCAATTATTCTTTGGTATTCCAATCTCTATCAATATGTTGAATCATCAAATCCACTAAAGACTTAGCAACTTGCTTCAAATCATTTATGAACTATTTCCCTAGTGAAATTGTAGGTGTCACAAGGGTTTTATGCCACAACTCTCTCTATTATATCTAACAAGGTTACAACAATTTACGATTTCAAAATCCTTGAGTATCTAAAGAAATGGATGTTCTCACTCTTTCTTTGGTGGATAGTGACTTTAGAAATAAGGAAGTTAGTTGAGTGACATAATTTATTGGATGTTTAACCACTCTATTCCTCTTTTGTATAATATGATCTAAACACATTGTTGCATCATGAGAGAATGAGCCTTATTTTATTGTCCTTTTTAAGTGACTACTACTACTCACTTCTACCCTTTGGAAGACTTGGTGGAGGGGTAGGTGTTTCTCTTAAACGGAATTGAATAGGAGTGTTTACAAGTGAAAGAGTTTGGAATCCTCTTAGGTGATTTTACTAAAGAGTTGGGACGAGACCAAAGGTAAGAAAGGGATGGGGAGAAGGAGAAGGCTTTCCTTGAATCTCTTGAATTTCCTCCATTTGAGTAATAGGAGACAAAACTAAAATTTGATGAAATTTTCATATTTTTGTGATGAACATCTCTTTTTTCATATGAATGTCTATACAGGTTTCTTCTTTCTTTTCAAATCAATAATCTCCTCTTCCTGTTCTTCTTCTTCCATAATTGTAGATACCATTTTGAACACTAATTTAGGTGCTCTTTTTTCTTCTTGACTTACTTCTTATTATTCTTCTCCTCCCTTTTCCTTTCTTTTGATTAGTTTCCCCATTTATTCTCATCATTTAATCATTCTTTACATATATTTATATCTAAATTTGATTGTATTTCTATATTCTTGATCCTTTCATGATATTGTTCATTTTGGGGTGCAATTTAGCAAATAACTCTTACATTTATACATGGGCCTTGAACTTTATAACCTTCAATATTGATTTCATCAAAAATAATATCTATTTGATACTGCCCCCATCTAATTTACAATTATATTTATGTAACTCTTTCATAATTTATATTAGTCAGAACAATTTTCTTGAAATATTTTAGTGTTGGCCTATGTTCATATGACATCCTAAAAGCCCTCTATACACGCCTTAAATTAAATGTCCCTTAGCTCGTAAAAATTCAAAGCTACCTAATCCACTTTAGTTTGTGCATTTTATGCTTAAATAGTAATGCAAGAGTACTTGTCAATAGAGATAGGAAATTGTATTCCTTTTAGTTTTCTTTCTAAAAATATCATTATCTATTTTTGGCAAATGTCTAAAAATGCTTATCATTCTCAAACTCGGAAAGTTTAAAAGGTGCTCTGAAAAACCCTTACCCTAATATGTAGGAGTGTGTATAATTTAACACACCAATCACTCCCATAGATTCTAAGGAAATTCTTTTTGAAAATCATTATGATGTAGCAAATAAAAGCATCATTCATAATATTGAAAGCTTTTATGCTCTGCTAGAGTTTCAATTGAAAGTGATATTCAAGCATCTTTGTCTTTCCAAACCCCATAATGTCACAACTTGACCTTTGAGGCTCCTATCTTTTAGGATCCATATGAGACCTTTTGACTATTTTGACCTAGTCTTTATGGTTAGACTTGTGTCGAGATGCTTACTAGTCACTTTGAGTAAACTTTTAGTCTATATTTTTCTTTATATGCTCGCATATATGACAGTATTGCTTTTATTTCCACTTACAATGATTATGGAACTATGTTCTAATGTTTAATCATTTGTGATGTGTTATATTATATGATGACATAAGATGCTATGGTGCACATTTTGGTGATTTATGATGATTATGATGTAACTGAAATGAAAATGTGATGTAATTTTAAATAATTATAGTTTTATACGGACATTGACATTCTTATATGGTGTCGAGTGTCTGAGGTTTTGCAGGTCGAAGGTAGGAGTGTGGCTGAGGCAGAGGAGGCTAGATCCTTGGTAGTGGTGGATATGGATAATCTGGTTTATACACACACCACTTAGTTGCATATCATGATAGACTTAATGAAATTTGGGCTTATTCTTAATATGATTGTGTGAATGGTTTATTTAAACTAGATTAATGAGTTCTAGTTCTACTTTTGCTTCCATGGAATTTAATGATATTAACTGGAAAAATGAATTTACTTTTCCATATGAGATATGAATGATTAATTAGTGACGTGTACATTGTTTATTCCATTTGACAATTATCATATAACATCTATTATGAAATGCCTTTGTGATTCAATAATTGAAAAGATTTTTAGTATGAATATCATTTTTACTTTTTTTAATTATTAGTAACAATAAAATACAAGAAAGAAATTAAAATAATTCCTACCATAATGGACAAGATGACATGTTATTGGGAATCACTTGGATGGTGAAAATTAAGAATACTACCAAGAGGAAAACAAGAAATGGTTTGGGGAGAAGTGAGAGTGGCCTTTAATACAAATATCTCACTCCATTATTAGGGCATGCTTGGAAATTTTTCAAAATTTTCAAGAAACAAAGAAGAAAACTTTTTTTCTTTATTTGAACAATGTTTTGTATAGGTGATCGGTTCTTGTTATGCGTGCATGGGAAGGGAGAACAATAAGTGTAAGTAAAGAAAGAAAGACTAGACATGGTATCAACTCGACAATTCAGCGGAGGCATTTACCAAGTTCCTTTCTCTTCTTGTTATCTTGAGAATATTACTAAAAATGAATGGATATTGAATGACTGAAGCATGTTTTGAAATCTTAATTGCTTATAATTTGGTTTCTTTGAGAGATAGAGTAGGCTGCAAACCCAAGATTGATGCGGTTGCAAAATTCTATTTTTAAACCATTGATATGCAAAGAGAGATGTCTTTCGCATTGCTTTGTTGTTTTAAGTGTTAATGTTTGTAGCTTCAATAGTATGATCATTAGGATACATATAATATATGTTGATTAATAATAATATAATATATATGTTATATTATTATTAATCATATGAAATTTAATATTTAATGTTATATTATTATATTATTCTTGATTAATAATTGATTGATGAAACATTATAAGATTGATTAAATTATATTTAATGGGAAGAGGTGTGTCCTTTCTTATAAATAATAATGAATAGACATGTCTGATGAAGGGACATGTCTCTCCTATCCTCATTCCCAATATAAATGAAAGAGTTATTATTGCATTTGTAAAATACATACAACATAGAGTGTTATTACATTTGCAGCTATCCTAAAAACTTAACATGGTATCAGAGCCAGACTGCAAATGTAAGAGAGAAGTTTGTTGATGGTGAATATGTGACTATCTCAGAAAATACAATATTCGTAAAATGACCATATCTCACAAATCAACCGTTGGATGTTGCTAAATTTAGGAAATGATAGTGAAAAATTAGTTTCAAATAATATCACCGAAGCGATTAGAGAGAAAGACTTGGGTTCAAAAGTTATGAAAGAATGTGTACGGGCCTATGTGAAATTCCTGAAAGTGACTTTCATTAATGAGATATATTAATTTGTTATAATCGTGGTCAAGCATTAACAAAGAATAATGTATTCAAGGAAGTGTGTATCTTTCTAAAAAAAAAAGAATTAATTATAGAGTGTCACCTCTCTTTGAGCAATTAATTCATTTCATAAGAAGACATGAGAATTGTTCAATGATATAAGAGTGTGAATTTACATTATGGGGGGAGAATAATAACCAATATTAAATTTCCATGCTTAGTGTTGGGAGATAATTCAAAGGGGAGATGTCTCTCAAATAATATGATAAGTTATTTTATGATTTTATGTATATGGACTTCATTGAAGCAACTTGTGTCAAGGATGTTGATGCGGGGATAAGTATTTATTATCTTTGAATATTATATTTATCTACTCATTATAGTCTATCTACTATAAGAGTTATTTGTCTTGATCTTTTCTGGAGATGCTCTTAAAAGGAAAAAGAAGATTAGATTCAAAGGGAGTCTGACTCTTCAGAGGTAACTTTGGATGAGGAGCTAAAAGATTGATATCAGACTCAGAGGGAGTCTGACAATTCATCTTAAGCAATCTTGGATGATCAACAGATTGATATCTACTCAACGAGTTCTTCTCTATGAGAGAAGTTCGAGGTGAAATCCTTTTTTTTCACCCTCTGCAATGAGGCATGATGGATGTCATGTGTGTGACTCCATATTTTTTAAAGGGCCTACCCCCTATGTAAATCATGAGGAAGTGACGACTTACAAATTATTATCACTTGTATTTGTTAAAGTTATTGAAAGGTGACAATCTTACAATAACTTGATCTTCTATCATGATAGACATCTTATGATGGCTAAAACAAATCATGATAGATGATATGAATATTCCTATGGTAAGTGTGTATTACCTATGGATATCTTTTGAGTACTTGGTGGACATCATGTGACTTGATGTTGGTAGGGCATTACTCTGAACATTTGGTGAATATCATGCGACTTGATATTTTGCAGGCCAATGCTCCCGATATCATGAGATGATATCTTTATAAAATTTTGATTACTTGGTGGACATCATGTGACTTGATGTTGGTAGGGAATTACTCTGAGCACTTGGTGAATATCATGCGACTTGATATTCTGCAGGTCAATGCTCCTGATATCTTGAGATGATATCTTTGTAAACTTTTGAGTACTTGGTGGACATCATGTGACTTGATGTTGGTAGGCCATTACTCTGAGCACTTGATGAATATCATGTGACTTGATATTCTGCAGGCCAATGCTCCCGATATCATGAGATGATATCTTTATAAACTTCTGAGTACTTGGTGGACATCATGTGACTTGATGTTGGTAGGCCATTACTCTGGGTATTTGGAGAATATCATGCAACTTGTTATTCTGTGACAAATACTCTCAATATCATGAGATGATATTTATAAATCTATGAGTTATGGTGAATATCATGAGACTTGATATTCTTGGTTAGACCACATCTCTGATATCATATTGAGGTGATATCTAAAATACTTTTGAGTTATGGTGAATATCATGAGACTTGATATTCTTTGTCAGACCATATCTCTGATATCATATTGAGGTGATATATAAAATAATTTTGAGTTATGGTGAATATCATGAGACTTGATATTCTGGTCAGACCATATCTCTTAATATCACGATGAGGTGATATCTTCTCTCTTAAAAGTAATGGATCTTTTGTGAATTGTATTTTGATGAATTTTATCTTCCCTAACTAAGAGCAAGTGTTGATGTTTTGTGTAGCTATGGTAAGGGTCATAAGTGTTGACACGAGAGACCACTATACATTTTGTTTGATCATCCTCCCTAGCTAAGAGGGAGTGTTAATGTTTGTAGCTTCAATCGTATGATCATTAGAATACATATAATATATGTTGATTAATAATAATATAATATATGTTATATTATTATTAATCATATGAAATTTAATATTTAATATTATATTATTATATTATTATATTATTCTTAATTAGTAATTGATTGATGAAACATTATAAGATTGATTAAATTATAATTAATGGGAAGCGACATGTCCTTTCTTATAAATATAATGAATAGACATGTCCCATGAAGGAGATGTCTCTCCTATCCTCATTCCCAATATAAATGAAAGAGAGACTATTGCATTTGGAAAATACATACAACATAGAGTGTTATTACATTTGCAGCTATCCTAAAAACTTAACAATAAGAATGTATATTTTATTCCTTTCTAGGGAAAGATAGACAATGGTTGGGTGTTGAATGTGGACAATCAGGGAAGGGTAGAATAAGAAAATGTTCCATTTTTCTTCTTACCCACCAGTAGAAATATGGTTTAATTGTTAAGCCAGTCTATTTATTTGCATATATCTTCTCTATGTGTGGTTTTGTATCACCTCCTTTCCACATCCATGTTTAGTACTGCATTAGGCATATGTTCTTGTAGTTATGGTACATGGTTGCACCATATCCATATGATCCACCAGTTCCATGTTTCTAGGCTTCTCAGGTAGGGTTGACGTGTTATTCATGTCTAGAAGAACCCTGGGGAGCTTTAACCACTCTATGGTTGGGAGGAAAAAATGCCTGAGACACACTCTCATCTCGAGCTAGCGAATGGACACATGTCTGCTGGCTTAGGAGACATGGACATGCAGATGGAAAAAGGTCTGATGGCATACTATTTCATTTTATTATGAGAAGCCTTCATGGATTTTGTATGTATTTGATGTACTCTTTGGATATATGTGTTGTACTTGATGTTTGACATGTAGGTTGACATATTTTAATTGTCCTCATGTAATATTTTTCTTTTTTTGTATCTCATGACGTACTCAAAGCTCGACGTGTAGGTCAACTTCCTATTGTGACTGATTATCTTATTTGTACCTTATGTGATGGCATCTTGTAGTTGACAGTTTGGTCGACTTCTTGTTAATGAAATTTTAATATTATACTTATCTTAATTCGACATGTAGGTAGAACTCATTTAATTTTCCTTATGTACTTGATGGAATTTATTTGGTTGACTAGACTATGTGTTAATCAACCTTGAATTTTCAATTCAACTTTTCCACAATGTTTATGTTTTGATTATGTGGCATTCTTGAGAAAATGTAGTCTTTACATGTTGTATCAGAGTTGTGTTTAACTATGGAGCCATTGGTTCAACTGTTGCTAAAGTTGTGTAATTATTTTGGTGCAGTAGTTAATTTGACACCATGAATACCAGAAATAGTAAAAGGGATGGAGCCAGCAATGGTCCATAAGATGAGTTTGGGAATCAAAGGCTAGATCATATTTTATCCCTCTTAACCCATCAAGGGAACCTTTTACAAAAGCAAGGTGAGCATATGGATCACCTTGAAAATGACTTGAGAGGTAAGCAGGATGAGAACCGTCTTAATGAAGAGTAGAGGAAGATGGAGGAAGATCAGATATCTGAGGCTTGGAGGAAGTTAGAGGAGGACAACATGATAGAGGAACAATAGAAGAGAGAGGTTGATCATAGAGCTGCAGAGATGGTTGATAACAGGGCCAGAATTGTTGAGGAACTTAGTAAGGACCTCAAGAAGGTCATGCCAACTAAATTCAATGGTAAGACACTTGGTGATGATGCTAGGGCATGGATCATCTCTATGGAGAGATATTTTCATGTCCAAAATTTATTTGGTTTGTCTAGGGCAATGTGGGCTACTTTCCAATTAACTGGAGAAGAGATCACTTGGTTGGATAATGTCATGGAAAAAAAAAAACTTTAGCTTGGTGAGATATCTTGGGAGGATTTATTACACTTATTCTGTAAGAGGGGGCTACCATAGCTTTTCTATAATAGAAAGGTGGCAAATTTTCAGAATTTGATATAGCGGGTCCTAACAGTTACTCAATATCATGAAATATTATGTCATGTGGTTCAATATGTTCCACAGTATCAGCAGGACGAGCAGTTTAGAACCTGTAATTTCATCACGAGGTTACGTCCTGAGATTGGTTCTGAAGTTGAGATGCATGAAGTCAAAAGGATGGATTCTTCCCTTAGGAAGGCTATGAGGAAGGAGTAGAGGTTGTAGAGCATGTCCACTATGAAAAAAAAAAAAACTAGCACTTCTCAAGGTTTCAAAAGGAAATATCAAAATAACAAACAAAAAGATGGTGGAGGACAGAATATCTGGAACATGAGAGGGAAAGGATAGGGGAATTCAGGAAGGAATACCAACAGGAACTCTCATGATCAGAATAGGAATAAAAAATGGAATGGGAATAGAAGGGATAAACCAGAAGGACAACAGAGCCCTCAATATGGGTGATTTGTTTGTGGAGGTGATCACTTTGCTGCCAGATGCCCTCAATGATCAATTTCTAGTTTCTTGACCATAGGTACAACACCGCATACATGCAGTTTTTTAGCACAGACAAGATGATTTCCAAGCCACCCCTATACAGTTGGCTGGCAATCTTTTTGGTCATGATGTAAATCCATTTTTATAGATACTAGAGCTATAGAATATTTTGTAGATCCTAAAGTAGTGTCTAGTCTTCCAATTAGAGAAAGAGATATGGTTGGCCCATGGATAGTTGAATATTGAAATAGGACAGAGTGTGGGATGGAGAAGTTTTTATCTTGGAGTGAGTTGAAACTTCCTAGTTTTCAAACATAAGTAAACCTCTATGTAGCCCCTTTGGGATATTATGATGTTATATTAGGCATCAAATAGCTAACTGAGCATAAGGCAATTGTAAAATGTAGAGATAAGTCGGTTGAATGCCTTGATGATGCAGGGAAACCTGTAGTCATAATGGGTGTAAAATGACCCATAGAACTAAGGCATATTTCTCCTATGCAGCTCAAAAAGGCTAAAAGGAAGGGTTGTATGTTGTATATATCTCAAGTTAAGGATCTTGATGACACTCCTCCTTTCTTGGATGACTATCCTATATTGCGATAATTTTGGGATGTTTTTCATGAAGAGTTACTTGAACTACCTTCAAAGAGGGAGTTTGACTTCTCCATCAATTCTATGTTGGGAATCGAGCCTCAATCCAAGGCTACAAACCGAATGACTACTACTAAAATGTATGAGCTTAGGGTACACCTTCAGGAACTTTTGGATAAAGGGTTCATACGCCCTAGTGTATCACCATGGGGAGTCCCAGTGATCTTTTTTAAGAAGAAGGATGGTACCTTGTGACTGTGTATTATTACAGGATGCTCAGCAAAAAGACCATCAAAAATAGGTATCCTCTCCCATGAATAGATGAGATCTTCAATCAGATGAAGGGATTAACTATGATCTCTAAAATTCACTTGAGATATGAATATCATCATCTCTGGATTAAGGATGAGGACATGGCTAAAACTAATTTTAGGACATGGTATGGGCTTTATGAGTTTGTAGTCCTACCATTTGGGTTAACGAATTCTCTTGTTTCTTTTATGAACCTCATGAACAGTGTTTTTAGGGACTGCCTAGAGATAAGTTTGTGTATTTTTTTATAGATGGCATTTTGATTTACTCTAAGAACATGAAAGAGCATGAGGAGAACTTGTGTATAGTCTTACAGTGTCTTAGAGATAGAAAAATTATGGTAAGCTATCTAAGTGTTCTTGCTATCATAACGAGATAAATTACCTAGGTCACATCATTTCTACAGATGGAATTGCAGTTGACCCCATTAAAAACTAAAGTTATTATTGAATGGACAGCTTCATTGAATGTGAGAGAAGTCAGAAGCTTCGTGGGATTCACAGATTATTATAGGAAATTCATGGAGGGATTTCCAAAATAGCAGCTCCTATCACATTCCTTCAGAGAGAAGGGAAAATATTTGAGTAGACAGATATTTGTGAGCAATCTTTTCAGTTTTTGAAATAAAAACTTACATCCACTCCTATATTAGTTATACCATATATGAATGGGCAGTTTATAGTAATCACGGATGCTTCATGTGAAGCAGCATGAGGTTAAATATTTACCACATGATCTTGAGTTGGTTGTGATCATTCATGCATTAAAGATATGGAGGCATTACCTTCTCAGTAAATCATTTGAGCTAAAGACAGATCATATGGGTTTGAGATATATCTTCACACAACCTAACCTCAATGTTAGGCAGATAAAAAGGCTAGATTTTCTCAGTGATTATGACTTTAACATTGAGTACATAAAAGGGAAAGAGAATAGAGTAGTAGACACCCTTAGCAGAAGAAGGTGCATTTTTACTATTTCTACCTCTAGGACACGCCTAAAAGAGTAGGTGTTACAGGACCTTCCTAGAGATGACCATTATGAGATGGTCAAATTAGCTTTGCACATTGATCCCTCTGACTACCATTTTGATGGGTACATTTTTTATAGTGATGGTATTATGAGATACCAGGATCGGATCTACATTCTCGACTGAGCGAGGTTGAGGAATTTGGTATCAAAGGAGATGCATTGCACTCCATTTTATGGTTACCCAGGGTTAAATAAGATGGTTTTCAATTTGAGGGAACTGTATTTTTTGGCCAGGGTTGAAGAATGATGTGTCAGCTTACATAGCCCAATGTTTAGAATGTCAGCAAGTAAAGGTTGAGCATGTTCATTCGGTTGGGTTACTGTATCCACATGATATACCGGAGTACAAATGAAAAATCATCAACATGGACTTTATCCAGGGGTTACCTATGACTAGGAAGAAGCACGATATCATTTTGGTTGTGGTTGAAAAATTGTCCAAAGTGGTTCATTTCATTCTAGGGACCTTACAGGATGGATCATTGGCTTTGGCCAAGAAGTTTGTGCAAGAAATTTCTAGATTACATGGTGTGCCAGAGACCATTATATCTGATAGAGATACTAGGATGACATCAAGGTTTTGGACAACCTTGAATGCTTCCTTGGGTACACGTCTCAACTTTAGCACAACTTATCACCCTCAAACAGATGGGAAAATAGAGAGATTAAATCAAGTGTTAGAGGATTTTCTCTGTATGTACTACAGTTCGAATGAATTTAGAATAACTGAGAGGGGAGGGGTTAATTAGTTATCCTCAAGTCTAGATGTACCAAATAAAACTTTATGTATTATAACCAATTCAGATCTACTCGACAACAGTAGCATATATCAAAAACTTAATCATGTTGTTTACTGTCCAATGTAATTAGCTTGTAGAAACATAACAGTAAAACAAACCATAAGCATTCACACAAGTTGACACAAGTATTTGACGTGGAAACCCAATATGGGAAAAACCACCAGTAACATGCTACCAAGTTTCACTCTTCTGAAGTGAGCTCTATGAGAAGACAACCATTTTAAAGGTTATAATAACACAC
Organism: Thuja plicata; assembly: GCA_018584345.1. NCBI lineage: Eukaryota > Viridiplantae > Streptophyta > Pinopsida > Cupressales > Cupressaceae > Thuja > Thuja plicata. Next base: position 503,524 of record MU225303.1, read on the forward strand.
TATTATGTGTGATTTGGTTAAAGGATTTAATCACCCTATCAGGAGTGGCCTTGTTAGAGGACTTAGAACATTCCACCTGAATGTCACCTTGTTAGAGGATTTATACAAATGCTTGTTAGGTCAACCTTGTTAAAGGATTTTAACTGATACAATGGTTAGAAAGTAATCAGTAGTTGTGATCTGATACATACAACTTACTTTGCAAATTTAGATCCAATTACAGCTCTGATGCTAACTTACTAAGTGGCCTGCATTGTCATTTCAATCTTCTTATCTGCTTGGAAATCCATCAAGCAATCACACATGCAACTCTCTACTTCTGTATTCAGCCTTCTCTGCTAGGTCATGCCAATCAGTAAATCAACTATGCAATCCTCTTGCATACACACATGTAAATCCACACTTTCACACACACTGAATAACCCCTCAAGGTTATCATATACCTTTTTGTCTAGGTCAGATAAATCTTTGCAACTTAATCAAGATCGTAGATCTTAGGTTAGGTCAGATCCAACGGATCATACCATCATTATATTACATTTAATTCTCCAAAGTAGTCTCTAATTAAATCTTGAAACCATGCATTAATTACGATTACCCATACATTAAATGACGTGGATCAGTCTTTAATTAACTTTACATATCCGTTCAGAGGAACCGACCATCCTAAATTTGGCTTGATGATGTAGATGGTGATTTTGTATTTGAATGACTTCTTGAATATTTTGTATTGTCACAAAATTTCTTTGCTTTATTGTACTTGAGCAAGGATTCTGGGTTTTCTTGTTGTTTCTTTCCCGAATGAGCTCTTGAACCAACTTATATTATATTAATAAATATATTCAGTGGCTTGCCCACTTTTGCTTTAAAAAAAAAACTTTACATATCCCAATAAAATTAACTAAGTCGGCTAGAGATCTCAAATCTCATCATTAATCCAAATACTGTAAGTCGGCCAACATCATTATTTTCACTTGGCAATTTCACTGGTGCTCGGCACAAACAAAACTTACTCGGCACAAGCAACTTTCTCGAAACAAGACAAACTTTCTCGACACAAGACAACTTGCTTGGCACAAGCCAAACTTGCTCGGCACAAGACAACTAGAAAAACTATCTTTGAAAGATAAACAACTAATTACTTTGCCAGAGTGCCAACTGATCAAGTACCCTTTTATTTTCCTTAACTCAACCATTCCCTTGGTCTTCTTGTTCTGATTAATAAAAACAGGTTTTACAAGGACCCGAAACCTTTACAAAAAAAGAGAGTTCAGCAGGTTTTACAAGGACCTCCAACCTAGTTAAAAGATACACAGTTTAAAAAGCATAGTAAAACTTTGCCAAGGCAACAGGACAGAAAGGGACAGCAGCACTACTAAACGAACAGACAACAAGTCCCAAAGTTAAAGCAGGAAACAACAGGGACAGAAAAAAGGAAGCAAACAGGACAAGCAAAGAAAAGAAAACAGTTACATTCCTTTAACCATTTCTTCAGCTTCCAGGACCATTAGTTGCATGTTGTTAACAGAAGTCTTCAGTTCCTCTGTTTCTTTGTC
>MU225303.1:512691-631627 GCA_018584345.1 Thuja plicata
AAAAGTGACGCCCATTTCCTTGGTTGTCCCAGCCCAGTCTCCTATCTGGGACCCCCTCCTGGGTCCTCTGGCGCCTGTCCTGCATCGGGATCCAATCCTGGGATCGCAATGTACTTTCCATTGTCCCACTCACTATTCTCAGAGGCTTCTGCTTCCTCCCGATTTCTCCCGCCCACATTCGAAGTTGAATTTGGGCGCTCCCGCTCGCTCCCTAGTTGCCCGCTCCCTCGTTGCATTGGTTCCATGACTGGTCTTCTTGTTAAATGTCCTTCATCACTCAATAGATATGGTACTCAAACAGATAACAATAGTCTCACCAGTTAAGGTTTGACATCAATGACAAAATAACAATTGCTTGCATTATCACTTTCCAACAACTACATGGATCAGTAGTACAAGTGGGAAGAGTACCTTCCCTTGGGTGAGTTTTCTTACAATAACTCTTACCATTCTTCTTTGGGGATTGCATCATTTGAGGCACTTTATGGGCGCAAGTGTCGCACACCTCTCATTTGGGACATAATTGAGGATCAGATTGTGATTGGTCCTTATATATTGCTCGAGAGATGTAGGAACAATTGGCTTTGATCCGCAATTGGCTGAAGGAAGCATTTGATTAACACAAGAGCTACACAGACAGGAACCGTACTTTTAGAAAGTTCCAGATAGGGGATAAGGTATTCTTGCGTGTGAGACCTCACAAGAGCTCAATCTCATTTAACAAGTCTTCAAATCTTGCACTAAGATATGTGGGGCCTTTTGATGTTTTGGAGGTCATCAACCTTGTTTCTTATTGAATTTCTCTACCACCCGCTCTGGCCTGAATTCACAATATGTTTCATGTTTCTTTACTTAATCCATATCATCCAGATGTGTCTCATATCTTAGAATTTTGTGCTTTGCAGGTTCAGGATTTTGGGGTAGTGCTAGTGGAGCATATCCGTCTCATTGATCAATGTACCATTCGAGTATGTGACAAGGATGTATCGCAGTACAAGTTCCAATGGGACCAATTTTTTATCAACAACACCACTTGGGAGGATGCAGAGGACATGGGTCGATCTTTTCCTCATATCTTTTCATAGACATTTTATGTGTGATTTCAATGCTATGTATATATTAAGGTGTGATGCGATCATTTTTTTTGTGTTTTCATGTGACATTGGGTTGATGTATCTTCCTAGTGGGGAGGGATGTCACGAATCAACCTTTGAGGCTCCTATCTTTTAGGATCCATATGAGACCTTTTGACTATTTTGACCTAGTCGCCATGGTTAGAATTATGTCGAGATGTTTACTAGTTGTTTTGAGTAGACTTTTAGCTGATATTTTTTCTTTATATGTTCGATTATATGAGAGTATTGCTTTCATTTCCACTTATAATGATTATGGAAATAAGTTCTAATGTTTAATCATTTGTGATGTGTTATGTTATATGATGACATAAGATTCTATAGTGCACATTTTGATGATTTATGATGATTATGATGTAATTGAAATGCAAATATGATGTAATTTCAAATAATTATAGTTTTATATAGACATTGACATTCTTATATGGTGTCGAGTGCCTGAGGTTTTGCAGGTCGAAGGTAGGAGTGTGGCTGAGGTAGAGGAGGCTAGCTCCTCGGCAGTGGTGGATATGGATAATCTAGTTTACACACACACACACACACACACACCACTTAGTTTCATATCATGATAGACTTAATGAAATTTAGGCTTAATCTTGATTATGATTGTGTGAATGGTTTATTTAAACTAGATTAATGAGTACTAGTTGAAAAATGAATTTACTTTTGCATATGAGATATGAATGATTAATTAGTGACTTGTACTTGCATCTATTATGAAATGCCTTCGTGATTCAATAATTGAAAAGATTTTTTGTATGGATATCTTTTTTTTTATTATTAGTAATAATAAAATATAATAAAGAAATTAAAAGAATTCCTACCGCAATTGACAAGATGAAATATTATTGGGAATCACTTGGATGGTGAAAATTAAGAATATTATCTCGAGGAAAACAAGAAACGATTTGGGGAGAAGTGAGAATGGTCTTTAATAGGGGGATCTAACTTCATTATTAGGGCATGCTTGGAAGTTTTTTGAAATTTTCAAGAAACAAAGAAAAAAAAAAATTTCTTTATCAGAACAATGTTTTGTATAGGTGACTGGTTAAGTCACCATATTATTTGAATTTGGAGTTGCAATATGATAAGAGAAAGGAGGATTTAAAATAGAATTTGGTGTATGTGGGACATGCTACAAGTGTTCACTAGAAAAAGAATTAGTCTGAAATGCAGATGAGGGAACATACTCCCTGTCATGTGTTTCATCTTTCATAGCTGGAAACATTATTTCGTTAAACACTACATCCCAACTCCGAATAATTTTCTTTTCAACTAGATCCACAATCGAAGATCTTCACCATAGCCCAAAAATATAAATCGCTGCGATTTTGAATGTAGTTTGCTCCTCTTCTCCTTAGGAACATGAACAAAGACTTGACAACCAAACACCCAGATATGAAAATAAAAAAATTATCTGTCCCATCCATTCTTCTTCCGGAATGCCGAAATCCAATCGAGATGAGGGACTGTAATTGATAACTAGAGATAGAAATATATAAATTATAAATTATAAATTATAAATGGGAAGTGAGAGGGAGATAAGTAGAAGAGATAACTAGAGATAGAAATATATAGTAAGATAGATGGAGGGAGATATGGAGGGGAAGGGAGAGATATTGAGATATAGATAGAGAGGGATATATGTAAATAAATAGAGTAGAGATAGAGTGAGGGAGATAAATAAATATTTGTTATATAGTAAGCTAGATGGAGGGAGATATGGAAGGGAAGGGAGAGATATTGAAATATAGATAGATAGGTAGATATATATGTAAATAAATAGAGTGGAGATAGAGTGAGGGAGAGAAATAAATATTTGTTGCAATAATTTATTTACTCTCTTCAAGTATTTCATTTTGAATTGGTTTGTGATAACCACACTTTCTAATTTAAAATCTAATCTTTCTTTTCTAATTTTAAACAAATCTTTATATTATAAATCCTCAAAAAATGAATTTATATTTTATTTTTGTAATATTTTTCTTAAAACTTATTTTTTAATATAATATTTATTCAATAATTTACTTTCTTCAAATATTTTATTTTAAATTAATTACTAATAAATCAAACTTTCTAGTTTCATAACAAATAAAGCCTTAAAAACATGAAGTTTCTATTTTTTATTATATTTTGTTTGTAAAGAAGATTTTTTTATTAGTAAGAAATTGTTTCTATTATACAAATTTAAAAATCAACTTCAAAACTTACTAATATTTATTAATTTATTTACTTTAAAATATTTCTTTTAAATCAGTTTATAATTTTTTTTAAAATCATATTAATATTTATTAGTATCTTACTTTTATTTTTAAAATATCTAGATCAAATAAGATTATTGATGAAAAATAGATACATTATGAAAATATCTCATATATTATTCTAAAATTACTATATTGTTCGAACTATAATTCAAATAGCACAATATAAATACTAGAAAGTAAAGTATGGAGTAAAAAGGAAAGAAAAATTTATGCTCAAACCTTAATGTTATTATAGTGTAATGCAAACATCACTTGCATAAATTGCTAAGGTAATGAGTCCTCCTTTTTGAGATATGTATGAGATCATTTATTTATGTTAAATAAAAAAGTCTATAACATTAACCTCTGCTTGCTGAAAAAAGAAAAAAAACCCAATCACAACAATCCTCTTAGCCCAATTGTAGAGACCAGGTGAAGAATAGGTTTTCGATGTCACATTTTTCACCTTTCCATATGAGATGAGCATTGGGCATTTGCATTCTATGATGCATGTGCATTTTTGCCCTGCATATTCACGAGCAAAACAAATTAATGAAGCAACTCGACATCCACAAATACACAAATTAGAAACAAATAGAAAGAAGAAAAAAATACACAAATTAGAAACAGATAGAAAGAAAAAGAAAAAAAAAAACACAAATTAAAACAAAAAATACTCGGTAATATGACTGCATTGTAGACACTTTTGGTATTCCTCGGCATGTTGGAAATGTAATGCGGTCTGTAGCTTATCTTGGAGAATCATAGGAGTTGTTTGGAATTTAAGTACAGCTTTAAATCCTGCCATTATTATGTTTGACCATGGAGATAAGTTTTTAGCCTCCTTGCTCACCAGTGTTTTGTGCTTTTTATTTTATCTTATATGTTTGGAGGCTCAAACATATCTAACACAGCTTAAATAACACAACCTACATGAAAATAAAATGAAGCTCAAACATACCATAAATTTTCAACAACAAAAATAACAAAAAAAAGCTTTGTGAAATAGCTTCATCACACTCACTATTATGTCTGTAAAGTCGGAAAATGGAAGCACTTCCATTGTAGAATGGTTTAGCCTTCCGATTAAGTGGTTTGAGGTCATGTCAAGTGCCTTGAATGGGTCCCTGATTTGGATCTAGCTTTTTCCCCCTGTTCTGCCCCATTTCCACTTTTTCTAGCTTATTTCTGACACTCCAGACTGCAAAACTGGGACTTTGACCTCAAGGTACAGGTTGACCTTTTTGGGTCAAGGTCAACCTCAACCTTGACCTAGGTCAAAATCAACCTTTTTCTGACCTAGGGTTCAAATTCTAGATTTCCAGGGTTTTCGGATGTCGATCTTTGGAAAGAGTTAATTCCCACTTCTGGGTCGGCTATTTCAGTCTTCGGAACAACAAATATTAAATTATATTTAATATATATCCTCTTCTAGGGGTATAGGTATAATTGGAATTTAATTCTCCTATGTAGGCCTCTCTCAAAGATTGTGCCCTAGTTTCATATATAAGGAAGTTTCTCCTCTCATTTTCTCTAACCATCATCGAGCACAAAACCACAAGCTAAGACTTGAACTATAAGCAAGAGAAATCTAAGACAAAGACTTGAAGAGTGAGATCCAAATTTGAATAAGAAAGATTTGAAGCAATCCAAGTAGTCATTGAAGCATTCATCCATTCTCAAGCATTCAAGCACTCATTTCATCAAGAAGATCCATTGGTGGCCATTGAAGGATTCAAGCTCGATGGAGCCCTCTTGTTGAAGATTTCTTCATCCATATTCATCCAATCCTCTTCCTATTAAAAGATCCATTCAAGATTGGTGTTCAAGATCTACAATCAATTGATTTGAGACATCCTACATTCTACATTCTAGATTCTACATCCTTTTGGTGCATACATACTTGTGGATTCACGGATTCGAATCTGCCACAAGAGATTCTACAAGAAAGGTGAATTTGTTCATTTCCTTTGTTTTATTTATGAAATTTCAATTATACTTTGAGTTTAATTCCAAAACTAGGGTTTGACCAAGGCAAACCCCTCCCCCCAACAAATAAATCTATTTTTCTTGTAGGTACAGGTTCTAAACAGCAGATCAGAGTGTAGATTCGGATACCCTTTTCAGCAAACTTTCAAGATCTGAAAATAGATTTTCTGTTAGAGAATTTTTAGGTCGATTCTACCCTAGGTCAGAATTGGAAGTTCTAGGTCAATGGTGACATTGACTTGAGGGTCAAAATTGGGACTGTGTCAGAACAGAAAAAGATTTTTGGGTTTTGTTTGTCTTTGTGTTTCTATTCTAGATCTGGTCTCAGATTTTCTAGAAACTGAGTGCAGACCCCCAAAAATAGTATTCTTCATATCTGCAACATTTCAAGGTTAGTACTTTTCTCCTATTCATTTCAATTAAATTTATTAATCTTTTTAAACCTATCACACATTCAAATCTACAAACGAGTATTTAAGATCTTCCTCTTTGCTCTTATTTCCAAATGATTGATTCATTTATGCATTGATCCTTCCTTTGGGGTTAATCAATTTGGATCCTTCATTTGTGTATCTAAGGATAAAATGAGAGAATCTTATTTACCCCCTCCATTTCAAATACATCTATTTCATACACAAAATATTTTAAATGTAATATTTCTTATGTTACATTTTGGTGAACCCGCGATAGACAACTCTTTCTTTTTGGTGTTAGATTTACATCTTTTATGTTAGATCTTGCATGCATATTAGATTAGTTTTCTTTTATGTTCTTGCATTTACATTTCAAAAATTAAAAATCAAAATCTTGTGTTTCCTAAATTAGTTCATTTGCATTGCATTGGTGTATGAGATTTACCACTTCTAGTCCTACTTATAGTATCCTGGTTAGAAGAAGTCGTAGACTTATGGGTTCCTTTGATCCTGAGTCTTCCTCTCCTTTCCTTAGGATCCCAGATGACAAATTGATCACTCATTATTCCAATCCTTGTATGGAGCATAACTCTTCTCACTCATCTCATGATGAGGATGATGCTTTAAGAGTTCCTACTGAACAAGTGCAAAAACTTTCAACCGAACTTGATAAAATGGGAAATTGGCTTATTCAAGAAAACCATAATCAAGATTCCATCCAAGCTATAGAGGCTCTTAAGAAATTCCTTCATGATAGTGATCAAGGTATTAATCTCTTGCGTGGTATCACTCATATTGTGCATTTGAATGTTAAACCTTTAGCTCAAGAGGCTCAATATCTAGGATTCACTGCTCCTATCACTAGTGAGGGACCTTCTTCTGTTCCTTTACCTAGCATTCCTACTTATACTCCTCCTTTAATGACTACATCTCTCCCAATTTCATCTATTCTTGTGAGTGTTCCACCGGTATCTCTACCTCCCTCACAACCTTCATATCATAGTGTGCCTTTTACTTATTCCAATCCCCTTCCAACTGTGGTTCCAAGTGTTCCACCAGTTGTGTCTTCCATTCCTACCACTTCCTACACTTTTCCGAGTGTTCCCAATATTTCTATGCCACCTATTTCTTCTAATGATTCCACAATTATTAGTTTGGATCAAACTGTGTCATCTTTACTACAACAACTTGCATCCTTAACCCAATCCAAATTTAGCATTCCTACATGTGACATGGGTAGTCCTTTATCCTTAGACATTATTTGTGCTACTGTCCCTTAGCAAGCCAATATGCCTCGGCTTGAGAATTACAATGGTAAAGGTAATCTTGTTACTCATGTTAAAACATTTCAAATCCTTTGTAGTGATTATGCTCATGACCATAGGATTTTAGCTAAGTTGTTTGACAGGAATTTTCATGATAAGGCTTTGCAATGGTATTGTTATTTACCTCCTTATTCTATTGATTCTTTTCCTAAAATTTAATACATTTATCCAACAATTTCAAAATAACATTGGTCTGCAAGTTTCCTTAACTGATTTAATGCATTGTAAACAAAACATTAAGGAAAAATTGACTGATTTTATTGGTATATTTAAGCATTTGTATGCTCAAATTTCTTATCATGTTCCTGATATTGATATTCATCACATGTTTATTTCAAATTTACAAAAGGATATTAGAGATAAGATTCTGCTTACTGAATTTACCTCTTTTCAATAGCTTTGTGCAGCACTTCATCATTATCAATTACAAGTGAGTCAATTTGAGAGCAACACTCCAATGGATCTTGTTCCAGTTGATAAGATTGATGCTACTCCTAATCCTAATAAGTTTCATAAACCTAACAACTATATCAAGATTAATAAATAGACGAATGTAGTTGTTGATCAAGTTGTTGTTGCATCCAACAATGCCACTTCTGCATCCACTGCTTTTCGTATGAATTGTATGTTTGCTCCTCTCTCTGAATCTTTACATTCTATTATGAGTAGGTTTTTAAGTGATAATATGATTACCATGCCTCCTATTCAACCTCTTCTCCCTACCACAATAGCATCAAAATCCTTGGATTCTAAAGCTTTTTTTCTAATACCATCGTCAGAATGGCCATGATACTGAAAAATGTTATTCTCTAAAGCATAAAGTTCAAGACTTAATCGATTCTAATGATTTATCTGTTGATAATTTTGATGGTAATGGGAACAAATTTGTCTCTCCTCCTAATCAAAACCTTCAAATCTATACTAATCCTTTACCTACACATGATACTAATACCATCGCCCAACCATCTTCTGTGAATATTGTTTACGATTCAAAGATGGATGATCTTAGTCACATTAAATCGATCAGATTTCCACAATCCATAAGAATTTTTCAATTTGAATTTCTGGATTTTGATTGTGTGTAATTTTTAGCATCAACGTTTCGGATCACAATCATTATTTTTTCATTCCTTCATGCTCTTTGCTCTTATCCTGATGATGGATCACGGAGTGTGATCCGAAACGTTGATGCTAAAAATTACACACAATCAAAATCCAGAAATTCAAACTGAAAAATTCTTAGTCACATTGTTAATCATGTGGAGTGTGTTGTTTCCTCTCAACCTATTGTTCAAGATCCTTCGCCTCCACTTCACTTCAAGTTCCACCTAAACCTCAGAAACAAACTAAGGATAAATGACCTTGGGAACTTTCAATTACCTTTGATGATTCTGAGACTATTAAGGCTCCCAATGGTCCCCTTTATATCTATGCTAGGATTGCTAAGATACCTACGCATGGTTTTCTTGTTGATCCCACATCTTTAATAAATATCATTACTAAGGAAAACCTTTTTATGAAAAAACTACAATGTGACTGTTATGATCCATCGGATGCATGGATCCAAATTTGCAATGGTTTTCTCTATCCTGCACTTCGTTCTATTAACTTTCCCGTTGAACTTTGTGGAAAGGTTGTAGATACTACCTTCATTGTCGTTCCAACTTCTGATCATTTTCAAGTTAAATTTGGTTTTCCTTGAATAACTTCTATGCATGCTATTGCTTCTCCTATTCATAAATGTCTTAAGTTCATTCATAATGGAGAAGTGAAAATGATTAATCATAGTTTGTATCAACCTTCTAGGCCTAGAGATTGTGCTACTCTTGATTTCTCCTTCATTTCCTCCTCGCCCTGACAACCTTTTTCATTCATATCAAGCCTATAAACATCGCAATATTGTCGAGTTAAGCATGCCTTGTATAGATCTTAACCGTGGTCTTTTGCCCACTCCTTCTATACCTCCTGTATCCATTACTACTAGCTCTATTACTCAACCTCCCAGTATCATTTCTTATCCTACTGCAAATCCTACCAACCCTCCTATAGAACCTGTGAAGTAACCAATTGTTATTTCTCCTATTTCTCAACATGTGTCAAACAAAGTGAAACGTAACAAATCTACTAATGAACGTCGTAAGAAGCGTAGAGCTAATGCTAGGGCACATGCTTCTGTTCTTGAAATTCTTTATCTTCTTTTAACCAACCTATGTCTGATGTGTTGGAAGAAGTTAATATTCATAATGATGTTAAGATGAATGAGTATGATGATCCTATTCGCATCTTAGATCCCATTTTAATTAATATTGATGAGGAGGATACTCTTGATGATCCTATTGATCTTAGTTATGAATATGAGACCATCGATCTTGATGTTGATTTACCTCATATGCTTTCAACTCAATTGACAATTACACCTAGTAATGAGCAACGCGGTTCTCAAGAGGATCCTTGTTTGGAACTGGCTATTATTTCTACTGTATTGGATATAATCCCTCTTATGAGTTTCCCACCTTCCCTAAATGATATAAACCGAGATGGGAAGAGTAGGCGATGCGCTTGATTGGCTTATCCTTCATGGTAGCCCTTTTTTTTTTGTATTTTTTATTGTGCTCCTCTCGTAATGTGTTTGCTAAATGTTTGTTAGACTCTTTTATAGGACCCTTGTTACTTTGTTGGTGCAAGGTGATAAAGGAATCAAACCTATTGTACAATTCCTCTATATGTATCTTTACTCTTCTATATGTAGTTTTCATGTTATGTTTTACTTGTTCTATTGTTCGTAAATGTTTTCCTTGTGTTGTTCACTTGGATCTGCGACATGGTAGCACTGATTCTTTTTGGTCTCCATGTGTGGTCTAAAAAGACTCTTCTTCGTAACTCTTGAGTTTTCTTTCTTCCATTGTGATTGTAGTTCTACTTTCTTTGGGGAATGATGTCAATTCAATAATATCATATCTATATATACATGTTATCTTATGATCATACTGCCCCCACAGTAGGTAGAACCCTTATGTGTTCTTTGTATGTTTATGTGGTATTTCTCTTGATTTGTCTTTGTTTGGGGGCATCTCATAGTGGAAACGTAATCAGTAGAGTTGTTTATGTTTATGTCAAAGTTATTGCTCCTGTTAAAGTATTAGCAATGACTTTAACGTGGGGGCATACACTCTACTCACTTTTTGCACACGCACGTTCAAAATATTTTCAAAAAATTAAAACCTTTTCCCTTTATGGATTAAAGACTAATCCTTAAAGCATGGATATTTTACTTTATAGGATCTCTTGATCCCTCCAGTTTCAATTTACAATGTGTTGATCCCTTAAGGTCAGAAGGTGTCCTTAAGAATGGATCTCCCTGATGGGTTGACTAGTGAGTAGCCACATTCACTAGGCAATTCAACTCCATCTTTCCAGTGGCACTATTTCCTTGTGTGGTTCACAATGGGACATAAGTTCTTATTGGGCAAGGTAATCACACCCTCTCTCTTTTTCTCCTTAACTGGTGATGTCTCTCTTATCGTGATCTTAAGGTTGATAAAGACTTAATTCCCTGGGTGCTTGAGGATTCATTTTTCCCTTTTGATTTCAATAAGATTATTTTTTCTTCATGATCTCCTTTACCAAGAGTTTGCGTCGTGTCCATACTCTTGCTAAAGTGGGGGCTAAATGTATAATCAGAAAATGGAAGCACTTCCATTGTAGACTGGTTTAGCCTTCTGAGTAAGTGGCTTGGGGTCATTTCAAGCGCCTTGAATGGGTCCCTGACTTGGATCTGGCTTTTTCCCCCTGTTCTGCCCCATTTCTACTTTTTCTAGCTTATTTCTGACACTCCAGACTGCAAAATTGGGACTTTGACCTCAGGGTCAAGGTTGACCTTTTTGGGTCAAGATCGACCTTGACCTTGACCTAGGTCAAGGTCAAACTTGATCTTGACCTAGGTCAAGGTTGACCTCAACCTTGACCTAGGTCAAAATTGACCTTTTTCTGACCTAGGGTTCAAATTCCATATTTCCTGGGTTTCCAGATGTCGAGCTTTGGAAAGAGTTAATTCCCGCTTCCGGGTCAGCTATTTCGGTCTTCAGAACAACAAATCTTAAATTATATTTAATATAGGTCCTCTTATAGGGGTATAGGTCTAATTGGAATTTAATTCTCCTATGTAGGCCTCTCTAGAAGATTGTGCCCTAGTTTCATATATAAGGAAGCTCTCTCCTCTCATTTTATCTAGTCATCATCAAGCACAAGACCACAAGCTAACACTTGAACTATAAGCAAGAGAAATCTAAGAAAAATATTTGAAGAGTGAGATCCAAAGGTGAAGAAGCAAGATTTGAAGCAAGCCAAATAGCCATTGAAGCATTCATCCATTCTCAAGCATTCAAGCACTCATTTTATCAAGAAGATCCATTGGTAGCCATTGAAGGATTCAAGCTCCATAGAGCCCTCTTGTTGAAGATTTCTCCATCCACATTCCTCCAAGCCTCTTCCTATTCAAAGATCCATTCAAGATTGGTGTTGAAGATCTACAAGAAATTGATTTGAGACATCCTACATTCTACATTCTACATCCTTTTGGTGCATACATACTTGTGGATTCACATATTCAAATCCGCCACAAGGGCTTCTACAAGCAAGGTGAATTTATTCATTTACTTTGTTTTATTTATACAATTTCAATTATACTTTGAGGTTAATTCCAAAATTGGGGTTTGACCAAGGCAAACCCCTCCCCCCAACAAACAAATCCATTTTTCTTGCAAGTACAAGTTTGAAACAGCAGATCAGAGTGCAGATTCGAATACCCTTTTTGGCAAACTTTTGGGATCCGAAAACAGATTTCCTGTCGGAGACTTTTTAGGTTGATTCTTCCCTAGGTCAGAATCAAAAATTCTAGGTCAATGGTGACATTGACTTGAGGGTCAAAATCGGAACTATGTCAGAACAGAAAAAGATTTATGGGTTTTGTTCGTCTCTGCGTTTCTATTCCAGATCTGGTCTCAAATTTTTTCAGAAACTGAGTGTAGACCCCCAAAAACAACAATCTTCATATCTGCAACATTTCAAGGTTAGTACTTTTCTCCTATTCATTTCAATTAAAGTTATTAATCTTTCTAAACCTATCACACATTCAAATCTACAAACTAGTATTTAGGACCTTCATCTTTGCTCTTATTTCGAAATGATTGATTCATTTATGCATTGATCCTTCCTTTGGGATTAGTCAATTTGGATCCTTCATTTGTGTATCTAAGGATAAAAGGAGAGCATCTTATTTACCCCCTACATTTCAAATACATCTATTTCATACACAACATTTTAAATGTAATATTTCTTATGTTACAATGTCAAACAATTGTCCTCCGGTGACAAACTCCAGGACAAAATAAATCTTCACAAACAAAGTAGGAACAAAATACACAAATGCCTGTGATATTTCTGTTTTATAAGTGCCTAATCCCACTCTTCGCACACTTGAATCTTCCTCTTCTGATTTTGTCGGTGATCACACTTCCATATTTTAATTTGTAAATGACATGCATTTGTAACAGGCAGTGACTCTTTGCATTCCATTTTTCTAAAAAAAAATGTCATCTAGAGGAGTACACGTTTATTCTTTTTACTCTTCGTAATCCATATTTTTTAATTAGAACCCTTGAAAACGAAAACGATAGTGGAAAAAATAAATGGATTTGATTGTCGTAAATTATTTGCCGATACCAGATTTTAGCGTGAGACAAATTTTTGGTCATTTGTTTCTCCCCATAAGAATCCTATCACCCAAAAGATCGACCTATCAATGTCCTATACAACCACTAGACTTATAGAATCCATAGGAGGTGGTTAAACCATGTCATGAATCTTGTGAAGGATGTTCGTGCACTTACAACTATCCCNCCCCCCCCCCCCCCCCCCGCCCCCCCAACATCACTCGACATAGGCCTATGTCACTCACAGAGGGGATTCAAACATGTGACCAAGCTTTGAAACCACTTGTTACAAGTGTGGCTTCTGTTGCACCAAAAGATCAACTTGTCAATGCCCAATAAAGCCACTGGACTTATAGAATACATAGGAGATGGTTAAACCATGTCACGAATCCCGTGAAGGATGCTGGCCCACTGCCAACAATATTTATATAAGGAATTAGAGAATATGAAAAGAGATAGCAATAAGGAGAAAGAGGGAGAAAAATGAGAGAATAGTGGTATAAAATTGGATTGATAAATATAGCGAGAATTGATGGGAAAAGGGCACGGAAAGGAAGAACAAGAAATGTAAGGAAAGAAAGAAAGACTGAACTTGGTCTCAACTCGACAATTCAATGGAGGCATTTACCAGGTTCCTTTCTGTGCTTGTTATCTTGAGAATACTAATGAAAATGAAATACTGAATGACTGATGCATGTTTTGAAATCTTTATTTCTTATAATTTGGTTTCTTTGAAAGATAGAGTAGGTTGCGAACCCAAGATTGATATGCTTGCAAAATTGTATTTTTAAACCATTGAATTATAAACAAATTGAGTCGTGAACAATTATTGTGAAATTTGTAAAATTTCTAGCTACATGTTTTCTTGTGCACCCAAATTGAGATGTTGTACTAATTGTTGCACATCCCTCTGCATAGGCGTATAAACTCAAATTGTAAGTCAATAGTGCATAGGTAGATTCTTCTTTATGTTGCATCTACCTTTGAGATAGAAATCACTTTAGAAAAAATTCTTAACCATAGGGTTCTTTTACCTTGGTGTACGCAGTATTCATCTGTTTATTAGTACATGTTTCAGCATAGCCGTTGTGTTTTTTTAATGAGCGTGTTGCCCCAATTAGGAGTTTGAAATCTGAATCTTGGAGAATTAAGTATTCAGCTCATAGACTGCCTAGCAAACCACATTATTGCTTCTTTCTTTGATGTTCTTCCATAGGGAGTTCGGTTCAGTATTAGTCTTCATCGTTGTTCTTCCAGATTGGCACGGTGCCTAGGAACCTTGACAGACATTGTGTTTCTCTTAAACAATTTTGTTTTCCAATTACTTAGCGGCAGAGGTAAATATAGAAATATATGACATTGTGTTCCAATTGAATGTCTTTTCTTTTTGTTGAGAGCTCAGTCATCTTTTATTAGGAATTATAACTATAACGTCAAAGTCGTTGGTTTAATTTTATAATGTCAAAATGGGTTCTAGAACAATTAAATTCAATTCTGGACATGATAAAATTTATTGCCTTAAGATGTTTAATTGACAGAGGAAAAGATCACAGTTTGGTTATTAAACTTATTCTTGTTAAAAATATGATCAGTTGTCGGTGGTATTTTATTCGTTTGGACAGTAACATTAGGCACCGTTGTGAATTGTGTCTGCAGAGAATTATAGGTAATTGGTTCCTTTAAAAGCTAAGTTAATTAGCTTGAGACTCCAATTTGCAATGATTGTTTCTTTTCTTTTTAAATGGAGAGATGTGTAATCTGTTAACACTAATTTGAATTTGATAACTAGTGAATGTGCTCATTTGATTTTCTGTTCTATAAATTGAGTTTTTCTTAGAATGATTATTGTATTAATTGTCTATTCTGAATGTTGAATTAAGAAGAAGTTCTTCCTCGCATTTATTGTGTTTGGACATGTGTGGATAGAAATAATGTTAAAACTACCTTTTATATGCAAAGAGAGATGTCTTTCACATAGCTTTGTTGTTATAAGAATGTGTATTTTATTCCTTTCTGGGGAAAGATAGACAATGGTTGGGTGTTGAATGTGGACAATGAGGGTAGAATAAGAAAATATTCCATTTTTCTTCCTATCTGCCAGTAGAAATCTGGTTTAGTTGTTTGGCCAAGCTATATATGGCCAAACTATTTATTTGCATATGTCTTCTCTATGCATGGCTTTGTATCATCTCCTGCCACATTTTTGTTTAGTATTGCATTAAGCATATGTGCTTGTAGTTATGTTACACAGTTGCACCAGATCCATCTGATCCACTAGTTCTGAGTTGCTATGCTTCTTGAGTAGGGTCAACGTGTTCTTCGTGTCAAGAAGAACCCCGGGGGAGCTAACCACTCTGTTGGGCGAAAAAAGCACCTAAATCACACTCATGTCTTGAGATAGGGGATGGACACATGTCTGATGGCTTAGGAGACAGGGACATGCAGATGGACAGATATCTGATGGCATACTATTTCATTGTTTTATGAGCATCCTTCATGGCTTTTGTATGTATTTGATGTACTCTTTGGATATATGTGTTGTACTCGATGTCTAACATGCAGGTTGACATCTTTTAATTGCCCTTATGTAATATTTTTTTAGTTTTTTGTATCTAATGATGTACTCAAAGCTCGACGTGTAGGTCTACTTCCTGTTGTAACTAATTATCTTATATGTACCTTATGTGATGGCATCTTGTAGTCAACAATTTGGTCGACTTCTTGTTAATGAAATTTCAATACTGTACTTAGCTTAATTGACGTGTAGGTCAAATTCATTTAATTTTCCTTATGTACTTGATGGAATTTATTTGGTTGACTAGACTCTATGTTAATCGACCTTGACTTTTAAATTTGACTTTTCCGCATTGTTTACGTTTTGCTTATGTGACATTCTTGAGAAAATGTAGTCTTTACACTAATTCCCTTAAATTTCAATCCCTCAAATTATTTTCATCTAACCAATGAGCACACAAGATATGATGTCATATAAAAGTACTTAGATGCAACAACATTGTTGAGTTGTTTAAGCAGTTTATCACTAATCAATTAAACTTAGTCTATGAATTCCTTGCTTGTATTTTTAGCTACATATTGGAACATCCAAGGCTGAAATTCCTTAGCCAATTATTGCCATGTAAAAATACTCAATAGTGTTTTTATGTCACCAACTACTTCACAAAATCACTTTGAAACTACTATTTTGAAGGGTTAGAGGACGATGGCTTTTCCTTTAGAAACTCAATTTTCCCTGCATTGGCCTTAAAAGTGTTCCGTAGCAGAGTCTATCGTAAGCTTTAGCTATGCTACTCATCCAGGGATGTCTAGCATCTCTTCTATAGGTTGTAGAGCTGATCTACAGTATTGATTTATCATCTATATTCTTGATCACTCTTATCTCTCTCATTGTAAAATCTCACACAAATCATTACTAAACAAACAAATAAAAGACAATATTAACACCAAAAAGGTTGCAACTTCTACAAGACCAATCATCTTTAGATTACACAACCTCAAATTTCTCCACTATCCTGTTTCATTTTCTAATGAGATTCCCCCACATTTGAGAGTTTGGTTGCTCTCTTTGACGAAGAAATGACACCCTTAAATTCATACTTTAAATATGTCTGGGAAGACATAACACTCAAGGCATTCCACCAAGCTTAAAAAAAATGAAGTATCTGGTCTTTAAGAAATCTTACATTTTTTCAGAAATATAAAAGATCATTCCACATTGTTATGCTTGTTAACAGGTGTAATTGTTCAATTACAACCCTTAAAATTTATTATCTGTAAGAAATTTAGGATTTAGGATCAAAGTTTACAATTTTGGGGTTCATGGGCCATTTTTTATGGATAGGTTTCGACATATCAGATTTGTAGTGTTTTGATTAAGTAAAATCAAGTTTTGAAAGGACCCTAAACCTTTTACAAGATCTGTGAAAGATAGAGCATTAAGAGGACAAAAAACATCTGTGGAACACCACCTATCAACCCAAAGGGAACGAACAAAGCCCCCAAAAAGAGACAAAGTTCATATCAACAAACCACAACAAAGGGCAATCAAGATTTACATTTATGCCTGCTCTTATGTGAACGTAAGTTCATATCGAAAGAAGGCATGGAAGACTTTGATTTCTTTCCTTTAACTGTTGTCCATCCATCCTTTACCTTCTCATCTGCAATATGACAATCCAAGGAGGAAGAGCCCACAACACCATACCCTATTTCCCCCCTTGGAGAAGCAGGGACAGCAGAACCAGAGACAACAAACAGAACAGCTGACCCAGAGACAGCAGCAACATCACCCAAAAGGACAACATCACCATTCTGAACTATAGCAGCATCTGTAGGACGTGAATCAGAGCCAGTATCAGAAACCCGCACATTGTCAGAGACAGAAACCTTTCCTGCATCGGACAAAGGGGGAATGATAGCAGAGTCTGGAGCAACAACTTGAGAAAAACTTCGCTGAGAGGTGCTCTTCTCAACCGTGTAGTGCTGAGAGGATGCACCTTTCCACCACGAGACATGGCGCTTGGTTTTACCCAAACCACATTTTACAGCAATATGACCAGTTTGGAAACATCTTTGGCATCTAAAGGGAATCCCTTCATAATCCAAAGACTGAATCTAGCTTCTCTTAGGAGAGACAAGCTTGATCTCCGCAAGCAAGCCCTTTGAAGCATCAATATCCACCAGAATACGAGCGTAGGTAGAATGTAGGATGTCAGTAGATTCAGCATCCACCATCAGGAAATCTCCCAAAGCCTCACCCACCTCCTCCAATAGAGAGTCCACCCAAAGATGAAGAGGGAGGTTTGGAAGCCTAGCCCAGATAGGCATCTTGTTGAAAGTATCAGAAGACGGATTGAAGTCATCATGCCAAGGTTTAACCATAAGCACAAATCGATCATCCCAACTAAAAAAATGGCTTCGAAGAATGTGATTCCTATCCTCCATATCATCAAATTTTGCAACAAAAAATCCCTTAGCCAGAGGGAAGATATGAACCATACCAGAAATAATGGGTTCCCAACTTTTGGAAATCCAAGCATGAAGTTCTGGGAGGCTTGGCCAAAAGCCCCTAAATTTACAGATAACCGCCTGGTTGGAGAGAGTAGACAAAGAGTTTTCTATCTCCACAACCGTATCCTCCCCCCAAAGAAAGAGTAATGGGCAGCCACAAGAAAAGGAAAAGGCCCCACAGAACTCTGAGCAGCTCCTCTGGATTCAGAAACCCCAACAGCAAGAACAGTTGCCTTGGAAGCACCAACAGCAACCCTAGCCGCAATCTTGTTCGCAATAGCAGGAACCCTAACAGCCGCAGCCGCAACCGCTTCCGCAGAGGCCCTAACACCAGCAGCTGCATGAATAGCAACTCCAACACACACCACAGAAGGATCCGCAATTGTGGGGGACGGAGAGAGAGTGGCGGACGCGGGAGCAGAAGCATGATGCTTCGCGAGAGGCGTCGCAGCAGGCACGAGAGAAGTTGGGGAGGGCAGAGCCATCATTTTTTTGTTGGCTTACTCTATATTTTATCAGATATGTAGTCACTTAATATAAGCATTTTGAATTCTGAATTCTAATTTTGACTTCAAACCCCAATACTTTAGGAATTTAGACTCTAAAACTAAACAAATCAAAAACTTAAATTTCATAAAAGACTCTATTCTCTTATACGTAAAGATTCAAATTCCCAACTAAAAATTACATTTTTTTAAAAAATATCATGAGCCCACAATTTCTAGGAGACTAATCCTAATGAATGAAGTGAGGGGAAATTTAACCGATCTAAATGTCATGTTTCCTAATGTACTCGTTAATACTCAAATATCTAACAGATCTTTTAACACTCACTTGAAAACCCTTAATTGAACTTTAAACAAGCAATAATGATAGATAAGTCAAAATACAAAAATACAATAAAATATTTTAGTTCAAAACATGAACAAAATCAAAATGAAAAATAAAACCCAAAGTCAAAACGACAGTTCAAAGAACCTCCACTTTCCAAGGGAAAAATTAAGACAACACTTTTTATGTGAAGATTAGAAAAGTTTCAATTTCTAAGAATTACAAATCTTTATCCAATGTTACATGAAATCCTACTTTAAATAGACTTTACTAAGACTTTGAAAAATATATCAAATGGTGATACAAGGACCAGCCTTAAACATCACACACTAAGGAAAAAATAAGCTTGCAAAAAGTAAGTCAACTTTGACTATTTAACACTTTTTGTCTAAAAAGTAGTTATTAATGTGTGATGTTTACAACCAGAATGATACAAGAGCATCCAGATGCATGAGAAATTCACATAGTCCAAAGACATTAGAATAAATGGCTTGTTCAAACCTTGCACTTGTGAGTTGTGTAGTTGCATTTCATGGAAAGCATTCACCAATAACAGCATTGGTTTTGCAGGTGGTGAACTAGTTCCTAAAGTGAGGAGTTACTGATTGGAACGGCTACATTTATTCAAGAATTCGTCTACTTCTATTTACTCTGTCAACTATGGACATCAAGTGCAATAGAAACCAACCTTGTTAGAGAATGGGCACCCTCTACAATGCACTTGAATATTTCCTAGTAATAGGGGACTACATTTCCCAAAATCAGGAAAGTATGTTCAATCCTTCAAGAGTTTGTATAAGTTGTGGCTTGTTTGAATGCAGAAAATTTTACAGTTTACAAGTGGCCTTGTGTGTGTTTGCTGATAAGCCATCTCAATTTGTTTTTTCGCTTGCACAAAGGTAAACATGAATCCACGGAAAACAATCTTGACTGAACTAATGACCTTCCTTATAAAAGAGATATACCTTATAAATTTGTTTTTTCGCTTGCACAAAGGTAAATAAAAGAGATATACTTATAAATCTGTTGCTGAAGGAGATGTGGAAATGATAAAATTGATGTCTGACATGAAGAAAGAATTTTTAGGGTGCAAATGCCTATTTCCAAAGCCCATCTGCGACGGGGTTTTCTGGCTTTGTAGATTTTATAAGATGTGTAAGCTGTTTGTTTTCTACTGGTAATTAATCATTGATCAGAAAACAGTGCAATGAATGGAAATCTTCATTATAGACAAGCACTTGATATTCGTCTCTAATAGTAATGATATGCAGGTGAGTTGACATATATTAATGGAGTCTTTGTCTGTTGGGTCGGATGGAAAGATGAGGACCCACATGCAATTTGCAGTGTTAGAAGACAGAGTAAGGACCTCATATTCAAATAAGTGACATATATTGATTCCCTCTGGAAGCTTCAGATATTCCACAATCAATTTTCCTGTTGTCCCACACTACCAAAATACATGTTTTATAAAACGGGTAACTTACAATTCGTTCTCTCACATTCTCCGGATAGACAAAGTGAATCAATCAAAGATTATACTACAAATTTTATTCTTCTGAGATACGAAATATATTAAAACTGATTCATTAAAATTGTTTTCTTTTAATCATAAAAAATGATTTAAAATGCTTAAATTTTGTATGATATCCTGGATACGTCATGCATACTACAAATTTTATTGGGTCTTCTCTTTATTGGGTAGTTTTGAAATGATGTTTAGAGTGATCCATGACCAAGATCACATCTTTTCTTTTTTACCATAGATCACATGATACTGATTGTAAATGGACAAGTGAAGCAATCAAAAGATTGAAGTAAGATCATGAACATGCACACTTCAAATTTTATTCCCATCAGATATGAAACCCATTTGAATTGTGCTATTTTCAAGTATAAAACCCTTTTAAACTGATTTAAAATGCCCCAAATGTTGTATGAGATCCTGATTACTTAGACGACCATGAACATATAGACTTCAGTTCTGTTGTCTTCTTTGTATTTGTAGGTAGATGTGTGGGAAAAGAAATATATTAGATGAGATTGTTTCTGATTTTAATTATGTTAGTTTTTAAATTATGTTTACAAGATAATTCAGTGATCTATTATCGATATCTTTTTTTCTTGATGATTATTACATGTTTTTGATGAAAGGTTATTAAGTATGATCTATTGAGAAAGCTAATACAATTGAAGAAAAAAATAATTAGATAAGATTATTTTTAATATCACCACTCAGTTTTTAAATGATATTAATGGATAAATTATGTTTAGGATAACTTAGTGATTCATCATTAAGATCATATTTTCTTCTTGATGATTATCATATGATTCTGAACAAAAATCATGTGATTTTTCAATTGACAAAACTATAATCAATTGAATAAAAAATATTTAAATAAGATTGTTTCTAGTACCACCATTGAATTTTTAAATGATATTAGTTTATAAATTATGTTTAGGATAACTCAGTGAGCAATCATTAAGATCACATTTTCAAAACTAACATAAATATTTGTGATGATTCAGAATATATAAACAAAAAAAAATCAGATGAATTGCAGCAAATAAGGTGGGTTACCCATTGTTATAGCTTATAAAATGTAAAGGGTGTGAAGTTTTAGAAGAGCTCCAGCACCCCTGCGTCCTCTACCGCCCAAGAAGTGCACTCTGCTGAAAAAAAAAATTCTTTTCTTTTTTAATTGGAATCTGCTGAAAAGGTTATGCATGAAAACTAGGTCAAATGCAACAATGGCCCAAATCATGTCTAAAATCTGATTTGGCAAAAACTTACAAGAGTTTTGAGACGAGTTAACTATGAAAAACATCGAAAAAGTAAATGGCATGTGGTGGGATCAATATATGACTTAGCCCAACTCTCAAAAGGGTAATTGATGGACAAATTTTATTTTTATTGACTTTCATTTCTCATTATAATCGAAGGGATAGATAGAACACATTTTTTAATTAAAAATACAATGTTTAGTTTTGAGTGACTTCATTATTTTAATTGTTTAAATGTAGTATTGAAATGGTTAAATTAGTGATATATTCTTGTATGAAGTTTGATTTATTTTTCATCTATTTAAAAGTATTATATATGATTTATAAATATTCTATTCATAAATATGTCGACATGGAGAGACCAATATAACTTTTTGTGGATGTTCAATAATGGCTAATATAAGTTCTTTAAGAAAAAAACATGCTATAAATTATATATAGAAGACCAAGAATAACTACTTTTTTTTCAATGAATAAGTCATATACCACTTTTAGTTCACTAAAAATATAATAAGATAATTTAAGTAGGGTTTTTATCATACTTTAAGGGTTGGAAGGTAGGATTGTAGATTAAATTCATTTTTTGGACCAAAATTGAATAAGCCGAGAACTAATCTTTCATCATTATAAACAGATTCGAGATATGAAGATACAAGTTAGAGTAGGTGTACATTAGTTTGAACTTTATGAGGAAAGAAAGACATGGATAAGGTTTCCATTGACATAATTTTCCTAATAGATTTCATAATAAGTTACTTGCAAGCTTGAATAATCACATTCCTAAAAACTCTAAAAATGAAAAGTGTAGATTTTCATGATCAACAATATGTAAAAATGGTTAGAAGGGAAGGCATGAGTAATTGTTAGATTCTTTCTACATTAGCATAGGTTAAGAAATCATGTTTGACATATTTGTGGTCATGATAGCGGGGCAAGTAAGAGGGCTTGGTTGATGTGAAGGTGAGAGTACACAAGAAACTTGATATGAAGAAGCTTACACATAGTGAGTTGGGATTGAGCATCAACATTAGAACTCCATAACCAAAGCTAAGGTGTTTTTGCAATTTACAACTAAAAATTTACAGAACATAGTATTCACTCCTGCTCTCTCTCTATTTGGATGATCTTGGAGGAAAATAAATCTCCTTGATGTGGATTGTCCCGCCCCTCACCCCCCACCTTTTTGACTTCTTGTCCTGCCTCCTCCCATTTTCTCCTTTGGTGTTTGTCTCTTTTTCCATTGAACTCTTGTTCCTCTGAATCTCTTGTTATAGTATCTTTCCCCTTGATGATTGCTATATTTGTTTCTTTTTATGATGGAAAACTTCCACCAAGAACTTGTTCTTATTCAAGGAACGTTGGGTAAGGGCATTTTGTATTGTCAATAGTAAGAATAGTGGGTGGTAGGGTAGCTTGTTTCGAGTTTTCCATGTTTTCATCGACAAATTTGAACTCTTTTTTCATTATGAATTAAATTAACTATCTTGCTACTCTTGTTGAAAAAAGAAATCTACATACATTGTATAATTTCTTATATTGTTCGAAGTTTGAACCAGAAAATTGTATTCTGATATGGATACAATATTATAATAGTTGTGGATTTCAACATATATGTCTTCTTGATATTGTATAAAAAACAATTACCCAAAAAATATTATGAAATAAAAAAATTTATGTTCTATTCATATATCTGATCATCCTTTTTGATATATCAACTCACATACAATTTCCTATCGGCTAACCCTTGCACCTTTTTGGGTGCAAGCGCTAGTATTTATGGGAACACAAAATGATATAGTGCTTGATTAACTTCTATTGTAAATACAATTCCATTGCATCATGCAATTTATTGTCGAAAGTTCAAGGGAACCAAGTTTGAACACCTCTCATCAATATCTTTTGTATAAAGAAAAATTATGATATTATTTTTCATTTTATTTTCATCACACCTTTTATTTTGGGAGTTTTAAGAGTTTTTATGTTTGTATAGAGTTTTTTTTGTTATTTCAAAATATTTATCAAAGTAGAAGCAACTAGTCATAATAGGATAATTCTTGTTGGTCTTTGTGTTTGCATTTTTTTAATTTGTTATATAAACTAATTGATCAAAATAAATGTAGCTACTAATTTAATATTGAAAATAATTTAGCGATGTCAAACATATATAGTTATAGCCAAATGGAGTCAGTTAAAATGAAAGAAAAACTTATAACAGGGCATATCCTTGTCCTTTTATAACTGATACTGGATTTTTTTATCAGATATTACAACCATGAAACGGTAGACCTTCTCTTATAGATCAAAAAGAAACATTAATATAGAAGGAAAACCCATATGCCACACTCAGTTCAGCATGTAATCCATCCCCTTCCACTCCATTGCACACCAAAAAGAAAGAGTATTTTTCCATTCGTAGCATTAATTCTCAAATACAAATGATGAGCGCAATTCAATCTTTCGGTAGGAAAAAAAATCATTTGATACATTTGGTTTATTACTCATTGTATGTGTGTTATAAGTTGGTCATTCACATCCATTTGGCATTACTATAACATGAATGTGAATAACATCCATCTTCAAAGAAGATAAGTTATTTTACAAGTGGACAGTGAAATTGTTTGAAAGTGAACTAACAAAGCTTCAATGCTTAGTTCAGTCCACACGATAAACTTTTTTCAAATATCTTAGAATATAATAATAAAATCCAATGAAAAGCACTTGAAAATGTCTACAAATTAATGGATTAAAATGCAACTATGTTGCTCCTTTTAAACAAGCACTTAAGTTGACATATAATTGCTTATTAACAATAAATTAGAATATAATAATAAAAATCAAATGACAAGTAGTCCTTAAAACATCTTAAGGCAATTGACCAAAATGCATGTGTTGCTCATTTGTAACAAACATTAACTTGATCTAAAATTGTCAAATGGTAGAACATAAGTGTTTTGATTTCTTTACGGTAAAATGATAATTTTAAAAATAATATTATTTCTAACGGGCTCTTGATTCCCACGTGTGGAACTGGAATAATTTCCCTCCTCTCAGCTCGATTGACTCTCTAGAGCAGGCCAAGGTGATTCTGACATCTTTATGGGGGTCTAAAGTTACAAACTATTTCAATATTATAAACATCAATGGTTTCCCTCAAGCATCATGGAAAGACCTCTCAGCCACCCCCATTTCGGAGGACCAGAAAATCAGACTTTCAAAGATTCTTCAAAAGAGATATATTCATCTTAAGGACACCCAGGATCAGCTCATATGGTCCCCTTCTCCCTCTGGGAATTACACAATTAAACAAGGATACCATGTTATTGCAAGAAATAATCTTCTTCCATGTTCTAAAAGATTCAGGATTTGCTAGGATCCAAAAGTTCTTCCCAAGGCGGGTTCATTTTTGTGGTTGGCTCTCTTTGGAAGGATACTGACTAGTGATAGGCTAATTGGCCTGGGTATATCAACTGCATTCGAATGTAATCTATGTGGATCTCATGCCGAAACAAGTAATCATATTTTGCTTCACTACCCTTTTGCCACATCTTATTGGGAGTGGATTTAAGGGAAACATCATGGGTTTTCCCCCCTTGGTGATGATTTGGTGTGGTCTGTGATGCATGGCCATGTCTGTTCCAGGATTACCTTTTTTTTGTTATTTGGGTAGTTGCCTCATCAATCCTAGTCTATAACATTTGGTGGGAGAGAAATAGATTACAGTTTCGCAATGGGTGTTGTTCCATTGAGATGGTTATTCAAAAAATTGAAAAATTTGATTTCTGAAGCAGTAAATGTGTATTGTCTTAAGACTAAGAGTTGTCAGTCGTGTTTCACTTCCTTTGACTCCATTTTATCTGAGTGGGAATACATCAAGCTGCCTTTCAAATGAAATATTCTCTTAAACAAAGCCAAGAAAATCAATAGGAAGAAGATTAGATGGAAGCCCCCACCTTTCAATATGATCAAACTGAACTTTGATGGTGCCTCCAAGTATCTTTGGATATGGTGTTGTCCTTAGAGACATAAATGGTATCGTATTGGTGGCTACAGCAGTCAGGGCTCCTGATGATACAAATAATGTTGTTGAAGCCATGGCTCTTCTAGAAGGTGTGAAGCTTGCAGTTGCTCAAAAATTTGCAAACTTAGTCATTGAGGGTGACTCTCAGCACATTATTACCGCCCTCAAAAAATTTGAGACCCCCAGTGAAAAATTAGTTACATCCTCAATAAGGTATAGGGACTCCTCCCCCTCTTTGATTCATGTCAAGTTTTTCACTACTACAGGGAGGCTAATGGTGTTGCAGACATATTGGCCAACAAAGGTTGCCTTCTAGATCTAGGCAAACCCATCTCCTAGGGTTCAGAAGCACAAGGGGACCCAATTATTAATGCAACATGTCTTGTGGATTCTCCTAATTGAAATGCTCCTCTTTTTATGGCTTTTCCTCTTTCTATGTGTGTTTGGTGTTCAGTGGGTTTTTTTTGTTATGGATGCCCTCGGGAAGCTCATGGTTTCTTTTCCTTATTAAGCTCTGATCTCGTCAATTGTTGTTAGTTTTTTTTGTTGGGTGCAACCCTTGATTGGTAAAATGTTTTTTTGTTGTGCTAGTGTTGTCTTCAGCGTTGGGTTTGGGCTGAAGTTTGTCATGCTTAGATTTGTCGGTCGCCTTTTTTGCAGTTTGGCAGTTCAGCAATTTTCTTGTGATCTGGATCTTTCCTTGCACTATGGCAGCTTCAGAGTTTGGTTCTTTTGGCCCAGGCAAAGGACAAATGTGTTGGCCTGGTTGTTTTGATTAATAGCTATAAACAGGTTTTAAAGGGACCCGAAACCCTGTACAAAGAGAAAGCTTAAGATAGAGCATTAAGAGTTCCCAAAACACAACTAAACAACCAGAACAAAAGGTCAAAAAAACCCAAGAAACACAAAAGAACTCAGCCAAAAAAGAGATCAGCAACCTAGAGAAAAAACACCCAAACCACTATACAAGATAAACCATTAGAAATCTGCAGCATAAGGAGGAAGAACTATCATTTTGTCCCCTTCAAATGGGACCGCAAGGTCATGTCAAAAGGAAAGGACTTCTTAGAATGTTTGTCTTTAATTGTGATCCAACCTTCTTCAACACTAGCAGCCTTAGCCTGCCAGCACAGCAAATCCAAAGCTAAAGATCCAACACCTAGCAAAAGATTTGAATCTTACAGTGAAGCAACCAGCACAGGGCCGGCATTTGCCCCAGCCAAAGGGCGAACAAGAAAAGGAACTGCAGAGTGAAAACCAACAACTGACAAAAAACCAACATGGCCAGTAGAACCAGCACCCTCAGAACCACCAACAGAAGGCCTGGCATCATCCAGCAAGGAAAGAGCATGTCCAGGTCCAGCAGAAGGGACAGGAACAAAACCAGCAACCCCAGCAGACCCAACAGGAGCGATAAGAGGAAAATTAGGACCTGATTCAATATCCTCAACAGCATGCACAGGATTGCTTCTATCAGGAACAACCTCCTTCCCAGATTGAGTGGAGCATTTCAGGACAGTGTAATGTTGGGTAGAAGCACCCTTCTTAGCAAGAGGGAGAAGATTTCTTCTTCTTGGTATCAAAGCCACAATGGGAAGAGATGTGACCAATCTTAAAACATTTGCAACACCTAAAAGGAATACCTTCATAGTCAAGTTGTTGGGTCCAAGATCCCAAGGATGATGCAATTTTGATTTCAGCTAGAAGGCCCTTCGAGGTGTCAAGATCTACCAGTATGCGAGCCAAGGTGGAATGATACATATTGTCAGAATCATTATCAGTCATCAGAAAATCCCCCAAAGCCCCACTCACTTTCTCAAGGACGGAATCATGCCAAAGATGAAGGGGCGGGTTGGGGAGTCTGACCCATATAGGGATCTTACTAAAGATTTCAGTAGAAGGATTGAAAGCAGGGTGCCACGGCTTTACCATA
Source organism: Thuja plicata (assembly GCA_018584345.1). NCBI lineage: Eukaryota > Viridiplantae > Streptophyta > Pinopsida > Cupressales > Cupressaceae > Thuja > Thuja plicata. The sequence continues at coordinate 540,100 of MU225303.1, forward strand.
AGCATAAATTTTTCATCCTCCCAACAAAAGAAGTATTACACAGGATTGTAGCTCTATTCTCAACATCATCAAACTTTGCAATGAAAAACCCTTTTGCCATTGGAAAGATATTAATGCTACCTGATCATTTTGGTTCCCACCTTCGAGAAATCCAGGCGTGCAGTTGGGGAAGGCTAGGCCTGAATCCCCAAAAAATGACAAATCAATCCGTGAGACTTAAAGATATCAGTAATGTTCAACAAATCCCCATCTGGAGTAGAGGAAAGCTTGACAGAGAGAGACTCGTAAACAGGAACCAGAGCAATGGAAGACCCATTATCAATGGGAGTCCTAAGTCCTTTCCTAGTCGTAGTCGACTTGGAAACAACGTCGTCAAAAGGCCAACCCTGTAGAGGCCTTAGGAGCAATACTAGCGTCCCACAAAAAAGAAGAGCATAAAGTGTCGACTGTCGTAGACACCCCAGCCACAGCCGCAGAGGGACCCAACACCACCACAACCCCCTATGGAGCAGACCAAGCAGGGTGGGTGGAAGGCAGCACCATAGCTGAAGGAAGACGAGTCAGCGAAGGCCCAGCCTGAACCTGCATAGGAGTCCTAGTCTGCTCCAGACCATCAGTAGGGCGTGCGGAAGGCGTCGCGCACATGGGAGGGAGCAGATCCATTCGTCTCTTCAGACTTCAAAATAATTATTGTAGAGGTGTTGGCCTGATTGTTGTGGCAGTAGTTTCTCCTTTTTTTTTAAGATGGTTTTTTTCTTGGGTCCATTCATTTAGCATTTAAAAACTCCTATATGTTCTATCCAACTCTTATATTTTTTCAAGGATTGCTTGGATCTGCAGTTTGTGTTTCCTTTGGTGCTAGAAGACACGGCTCCTTGGTTTGTGATGTGGGTTCCTTCAAGAGGTTTGTAATGGTTGGGGTGTTTTCCCCCTTGAACTTTGCCACCTTCTCATGTTCACGACATTCTCCCTCCAATATGAAGTTTTCTCTCTATATACCTGATTGTACTATTTTATTTACATGATGTATTATACACTATACGTGTTTCGCTAAAAAACAATAGTATTCTTTACCATCATCTAAATACAAGCTGCGTAATTATTTGTAAGGTGCTTAAATTTACTAAGCCATCTCCATAAATATCATACTGGCTATGTCAGTGTCAGTGACGCAGTGATCCACCTAAAAAATAATTGCCTTTCTACAACCAAGCATGATATCACCATTGTTAAAGTAGCAAGGCATCAATTATACACAATGGGCAAGCACTACTAATGAATTATGATGAAACTTTGTTGACTACAAAGTTTGAAATCAAAACATATTTCCCTTGACACCCTAATTTTTCTTCCAAAAGGAGTGTTATACACATATTACAATTGCAGCATATTGACATTCAACCCTTTCTATCAAGCCTTCTCTTGCAACCAGTCATAATGTATGTCCTCCCTTCAAGTTATAATCTCAATCTTATTGTCAATTGAATCATCCAATGATAAATTATTGCATGTGTGCCAATAATCCACCCATTGGAAATGTGACCGGCCACTCCAAGCCCTGAAGCATGAGTGTGCACACGCACAACTATGACTTCTCTTCCAGCACAATCCTTGCATATCCTAAACAGAATAGGATTTGCTTTCTATTAGCGTAAATGTTCGTAAAATGGGATGGTATTGATCTCTAAGTACTTATAATGTTATGAAGTTTGAATTGGATTCTTTGTGCAGGCAGGATATGGCTGCTAGCGTGGAAGATAGCTGGATTACAATTAAAGGCAAACTTTTTAAGAAATCCTCACCGACTTTTGACATGACCTTGTGATCCCATGTGAAGGGGATAAAACGATAGTTTTCTCTTTGTTGTGGTTATCCAAAGATTCATTTTTAGCAACAGGTTGGGTGTTTCTCTGGTTAAGTTCTTTTGTTTGATTTTTGGGGATGGTGGACTTTTGTGTTGGCTGGTCTGTTGTAGCTAGTGTACTTTGTATAGGGTTTCGGGTCCCTTCAAAACCTATTTTTACCTATAATCAAAACAGAGTTGGTCGTCTTGTGATATAACTTGTACTTCATGATTGTACGCAAAAGTCAAACACAAGTTCAGAAAAACTTAGTGTATAAGTAAGTTATAGTAAATTGATTAAGAATTATATATTTCCCTCCAATTGAATGTTCCAAAGGAAAATAGTTATTCAGTTAAAAATTGCCATATTAATTGTGCATTTAATAAATCACTTGGAGGTCATTTGATGTACTTAAACCCCAAACATAAAATGCTAAGCTAACAAGATCCTTTCCCTATATCAGTTCCAAGAAATTTGCAAGTGATATAAGAACGTGATATGAAAAGATTCTACTTTGCTGTACGATTTAATTTGAATAAGCTTTGTTGTAACCTCTACAGTTCTTAGTGAATTGAAAACTATCCTTTTGAAATAATAATCCATTTACAAAGACAACACATAACATTACCTTACAGTTGACCTATATTTTTACCCACTTTCAGGACACCTAAAATGTTTAGGTGACGTGATAAAACCATAATCTCCTACATTAACAATTATAAGAAAAGGGGTGAAGGGGGAAATTGCATCTGGTAGATGCAGACATGACAAAACAATTTGCACCATTTAAAGACACTAAATCCCAAACTTATTTACTCCATTCTAGCAAGATCTTAGGTTTAAAGCTCTTCTCAATTTATAATCAGTTAGCAGATTGTTAGAATTAGCGATATTTCTTTTAAGTGTTCTCTCATTGCATTAAATTGCAACAATATCAAATACATATTATATTAACTGGTAGGCCAAGCTAAAGTAAACATGGAACGTTAATAGAAAGTGCATATAGAGTTCATTTGAAAGTTCTAGTAACACATTCCAGAGTAATATGTTTATTAAGTAATTAAAAACATGAGGCAGAAGCAGGGTATATCAAACCCATCTCCTCATCCTGTCTTGTAATCTGGAAGTGGAGATTCTATTTGTAGTTTGTAAACCTTGATATTAGGGAAAAGATGTTGCCAAATTTCACCAATGAAGATTGCCAAACAAAAGCTAGAAGGGAACCAAATAAAAACAGTAGTGCATCAACCTTTCACATAATGGTCAGTGAGATTCAGAAGTACATTATGCATTTTTGTTTTGACCTGCTACATGGCCCACTATAAGACCAAGCAAACACATTCAATGTAGCTAACTTTTAAAAGGTCACTTTTCATCAATTCCTGCTCTTCACCTTGGTAAAATACAACTTATCCACTTGAATTGAAAGCTGTAAATCATACAATTTAGAATGATGCTTATATTGTCTGCATGAAAAAGAATCCTTCCCTCTTCACTCTGGTAATTAAAATCTACCTATAAATGACTTGGGAGATTTAATTACTTACACCAATAACCTTAAAAATATAAAACTGGCGGTTGCTAGAGTCTTATAAATAACAATGCTACGCCTGCGCCATGGTGTTTTAGGTGACAAAACCACCATGGAAATTCAGAACTTCATCATAAGTATAGAATTCAATAAAAATAATCACATTGGCAATGTAAATTATAGTTTACACTCCATGCATGTGCTACCATACATAAGTAGGTGGCATGGACCATTAGGATTTGTCATTGAGCTCTCATGACAAATACATATTGCCAAAACTATTAGAGAGCTCATGTTTGGATAGCAAATATCACAAGATTCAAGTATTCTATAATACCATGTACCATTCTGCATCGCATAAATTCAAAAAACCATATATACTTTGCTTCCCATCATTTGCAAATCACAGAATTGAGCAAGTCTTCTGAGATTTTCTTTTCTTTTTCCTTTTCTGCTTGGGTGGTTGAAGCACCACCTTGATGGCTGCATCAAAGACAGCTTTCACATTCTGTAAAATAGAACAAGACATGATTAGCAACCATTAAATATCTCCACTTAGGCTACATCCTTCTGATAGTGTCTTGTATATCCACATTAGTAAAGAAGAGCACCAAATACATGTCATTTTATTTTTATATGCAATTTATACATCATTGAAGTGGTTAAAATTTTAACTCTATTAAGCACAAAAACTAGCTGCTCACAATCGAATATACATATCACCATTATAATACCAGATTCTCCTAATTTAAGACCTCACCTCCCTGTACTCAATTCTCAAAATTTGGCCAATTTGAATCTGAAATTCTAACTGTATTTTGCAATTATCGTTTCTCCCAAATATCCTAAATTTGTGTGTATTGTTGTCTCAGCATCCTTATGCACAATTTCTAACTGATAATGCAAGAAGATAGCACAGTACCCATGGGTTTTAACTGAGTCTATACTTTGTGAACAACTATTTAGTGTTGAAATTTTGCTAATTCCACACAAAAAAAAACCGTGAATAAAATAAGAAATGTAGGGTTCAGATGCCATGCATTTCTCTTTAATAGTGGATTTTCAGTGGTGTAGTTAAAAAAGAAATATGCAACCAGCAACATAATCTATTTTCTCCTACCTAGAATAAGACTAAGTGCATTCAGCACCAAGAAGTTCTAGGTTTGCAACTCCAATTATCATCTGGATCAATCAGCTTCTAAAGCACAATATCTCAAACAATGTATATAGATTACAGTTCATTTTTGGAAAGTTCGCCTCTTTCTAGATCGTGTGCTTGCCATCTTCTGTTGTGTGGCCTCGTTTGCTTTTCCCAGGCTGCTCATGCCGGAAATTTCTCAGTTTGGCAATCTATGTGGGGGGTGGTGATTTAATTCAAACCAAACCTGAAAACAGCGAAACTTTCAACAATGATAGGATTCTCTTTGGCCTGTGTTGATCAAAGGGAACCTCTCAACTTACATTGAGGCTATGCATGGCTTCAACCCCGATCTCTCTAAGAAATTTGCCAATGGTTGGGACAAGGATATCACAATTTGACTTGCTGTGGAAAATATCTCCTACTTATCAATTGATGAGCTGAGGGGTTCTATAATGAATGGTTCACAAGGCACAACACTTGCTGAAGGTTTTGCAAATGGGGTTGCAAGCTAAGTGAGCTTAACCTAGGAGGAAACTCCATGGTTAAGCACGCTTGAGCTGGAGTAGTACTAGGATGGGTGACCTCATGGGAAGTTTTGATGCTTCACCTCTATGAGCATCACCTCGATGCAATGAGTGCTAAGTTTTCCATTCATTCTCATGAAAGGGGTTCTTGTGAACCACTTCTCATGAAACATGGGACAATGAGTTTGACTTAAAAAATACACAGTTAATCCTAATAACAATATCACAATTTGACTTGCTGTGGAAAATATCTCCTACTTATCAATGGATGGGCTAAAGGGGTTCCTAAGGCACAACACTTGCTGAAGGTTTTGCAAATGGGATTGCAAGCTAAGTGGGCTCAACCTTGTAGGAAACTCCATGGTTAAGCTTGCTTGAGCTAGAATAGTGCTGGAATGGGTGACCTCCTAGGAAGTCCCGGTGCTTCACATCTATGAGCATCGCCTAGATGCAACGAGTGCTAAGTGTTCCATTCATTCTCATGAGAGATATGTTCTTGTGAACCACTAATCATGAAACATTGGTCAAAGAGTTTGACTCAAAAACCACACAGTTGAATCCTGATAGCAATATCACAATTTGACCTGATGTGGAAAATATCTCTTACGTATCAAGGGTAAAGTTTTCATTAGTGGGGTGTCCTTCACAATGTTTATGGAGTCTATTGCAGACGCTACTGGGCTGCTTGTGGAAGGAGCGGCTCTTTCCAAAAAGCTTAAGGGCCACTATAAAGAGGACTTTAAAAACTTTTTAATGTCAGGGGAGAAAATCTCTCGTTTGTAGAACAAGTTCAATAGAGAGGACAACCTCCCAGGAGAATGGAAAGATGTGGTGTTGGTCTTATATTTTATTAAAGTACATAATGCTGGATGGTAAGTTTAACTGCTTCCACTCTCACTTATTTCCAATGCTCAATCATTTTAGGCACAGGTTCAAGCAAAATTTCCCATTTTGGATTTTCTCTTCCTTGTCTCAGTCGGTGCTCTTGTCCGGGATAAGGGAGGGCTTCCTCTTCATCAGGAGCTTATATACAGGCTCTATAACTTGTCTCTGTCCCCTACTACTGCTCTGAAACTCTCTACCCCCAATCTGAATCTTCTGCTTTGGCTACCCACCTAATATTAGTCATGCTACCCGCGTCAGTCGCTTAAGGGTAAGAATGTGGCAAGTCCAGCAGTCCTCGATGTTTTGGATGGTTCCTCTTCTTCCTGGTCAACTAGTTCGGATTGGACCCCTTAGCATTTCCTTCTAAAGTGAACAAGTCAGCTCTCAACCCTTCCTCGGCTTTACCTACCTCCCCTCTTCACGCACCTATTTCTTCTTCTCGAGAACTGAGGAGACTTGTGTGTTGCCTGCACCAAGAAAATGAGATAATTCGTTGGATGCTGGCCCAATTGCATACGGCAAAAAAGAAAATTAATAGGCTTAACGCTTTAACAAAGTCGGATGTGAGGGCTTGAGATTGGTCTGAGCTGATTCATGATGAGAGGGTGAGGTGATTCATGATGAGAGGGTTTGGGCAGCGGCTGATGACCTAGTTAATAGGCTTAACAATTGGAGCATTATAAAGATCCAAGTCAAAGATCTTAGAGCTTTGGTGACCTCGGATGAGGACATGAAGGAAACATTGTACGCCATTGCAGCTATCAAAAGCAACCACGGTGAATTGAAAAGAAATCTAAAGGAGGTGGTTGACTATAGCAAGGATATGATGCACAAGACATCTGACTCCCTGCAGATCCTCCAAGTGGAATTAGAACATCAGTGACTATGGGGAAAAGAAGAGAGGTTGCATCCAGTTCAGCCTTGGAGGCTTCTGGTGATTTGTCCCCTACCAAAGGTAAAGAGAAAAAAGGTTCCTTTCTGAATCAATTGCAAGAGTTAGATCAAGAGTGGAAGTCTGTCAAGACCCCCACCTTTTAGTCAGTGGTTCTTTTGGGGGTGGTTTTTGTCCATTGGTTCAGGATTCCTCCATTTTGTAATTTTTCCCCCACAAACATTGGATTAACCCAATCAGGCCCATGAACAGGCCTGAACTTGATCAGAGGCCAATTCAATTGAAGCTTTCAATCCTCTTGAGAAAAGGAAGTTTTTGAAGGATCAACAATGGAAGCCATAGTACTAACAAACTCTGAGATAGCAATTTCAATTCTACCACAAATCCATTGTAGGGATTCCCTCTTATCTTGAAAAATTATTGAGTTTCTCTCTTTCCAGATCTCCCAAATTACTGTTGTTGGACAAATGTCCCATATGCTAGAAAAGGTAGTGGAATTGGAAGGAAGATACCATCGTTTGAAAAGATCTCTCAAAGATGAGGGTAGAGCAACACTCCAATTCAATTTTTTACATTTTAGTAACAAACCTCCTGCAAGATTGAGAAAACTCACTGTAATAAAAGATGATCAAGAGTTTCCACATTATTGTAACAGAGAACACATCTAAAGGGGCCCATAAAGCCCAGCTTGAAAAGTCTCTCACTTGTTAAATTGCGGCCCCTTAAGGCTAGCCAGGCGAAAGAACCTGCCTTGAGAAGCCCATGTTTGAACCAGCAAAGCGAAAAAGCCCATTCATCTAAAGACATTTCAGATTTCAATAAATTGTACCCAATTTTTACTGAATATTGGCCTTTATTGGAACCACACCAGATGATTCTGTCTCCTTCACCTGAAAGGACAATTATATCCTTGAAGATGGAATTTAGAAGATCAGCATTAACTATACTTAAATTGAGAGAGGACGCGGACTTCCACTACCAAGAATCAAAGCCATTCACTACTTTTTTCTCCAAATAATCTATAACTTTTGTGCCCCACTGCTCAAGTTATCTGCTGAACATCACTGAAGCAAGCATCTGAACTGAGAACCCTATGCCCATCCCAAGAATCGTTCCAAAAATCAGCAAGATACCAAGTAATGTGATTGGTGATTAAATGTCTACAGAAGATCATGAAATTCCGAATAGCATACTCTTTGGGTGGATCTGCAATAGTGAGAATCCTTTCCTTTTCCTGACTGTCCAAATATTAACTTCTTAAAATTCTAGCCCACTTCTGTTCTGAATTCTGATAGACTCCAGATGAGTTTTGCTCCCAACGCCTCATTCAATAACCACCAACAACTCTTCCACCCTTCCATTTTTTTTGAAATAGCTATCCAACAAATTAGACCAAATATCCGACTTATCCATCCCTGCAAAAGGAGGAATACCAAGAAACCTTCCAGACAAAGCCCCTAATTTAATCCTCAGAATTCTGGAGATTTCCAGTTGAATCTCACACCTAGTGTTAAAAAAGAAAATTTCAGACTTGTGCCAATTAATTTTTTGCCCGGAACATTTGCTATATAAATCAAGAGTAGATTTCATGATCCTGGCTTACCGAAGGAAGGCTTCTCTCATGAGTAATGTATCATCAGCAAATTGGAGATGTTTAGTGTTCTCAACACCTTTTGCAATCGCTACCCAACGCTAGAGACCATATTGTCACTTTTTTCTTATACGGCAGCCTAAAACTTCTGCCATAATGATTAATAGGAAGGGGGAAATCAAATCGCCCTGCCTTGGGCCCCAAGAAGCTGGCTACCATTCACTAAAACAAAGAACTGAGGAGACTCGATGCAGCTTTTAATCCGAGAGATCTACTTATCTTGAATTCAAAATGCTACAAAACTTTCAACAAAAAAGCCTTATCAACCTGGTCATATGCTTTTCTGATATCCAATTTAACATACATCTTGTCTGTCTTTGCAGATCTGATCAAGTGAATAGCCTCATCAGCAATGATATATCCTTTCATAATAGGCCTATTCGGAACAAAACCACTCTATTCATCAGAGATCATCAAATCAAGAACTTTCTTCAGTCTATTTGCCATCACTAGGGAGATCACCTTATAAACTGTGTTACACAATGCAATAGGCTTGAAGTCCTCAAAAGTTTGAACATCTTTTTCTGGCACGAAAGCAATAAGAGTATTGTTCATATCCTTTAAAATTGCACTATCTTGCCTAGATTCTTCCACCACTTGCCACAGCTCAAAACCAATAAGCTCCCAAAATCTTTGAAAAAACAGAGCAGGGAACCCATCTGGGCCCAGAGCTATATCCCACTCATAGAGAAAAGGACCTATTTTACTTCTTCAATACTGACCTCCCAGCATGTGATTATGGGTGGGGGTAATCAAGCGAGGAATGACTGATAAGACCTGCTCCGAGTTAACGGAGGAAGGAGCCTCAGCTGTTAATAAATTTTTAAAGTAATTCACTGCCTCCAAATCAAGGGCAGCTTTCTCATTGATCCACTCTCCAGATGATTCTTTATGGCATGGATATGATTGATGGATCGCCTAGTTTTAACCGAATTGTGGAAGAAGCTCGTGTTTCTATCTCCTCCTTTCAACCAACTCTCTCTGGATTTTTGCTTCCAAAATGTTTACTCCCTAGCCAACAATTCTTGATATTGTTCATTCATGGCCAATTCCTCCTGAAAGTCACTTTCTTCCATCCCTTTATCTCTAACTTTACTATGCAAGGCAGCCAGATCACCTTCCACTCAATCCTTTTCTTTAAAGATATTCTTGAAATGCATTCTATTCCACTCCTTCAGTTTCAATTTTAGAAATTGAAGGATTTCTTACCAGGCCATGAAGGAGCAGACCACCACCACTGAATAACTAATACCATGAAATTGCTCTCTGAATCACATCTTTTCAAATTTGAAGGGACACCTGATGGGAGTTGAATCATGTTGTAAAACTAAATAGATCGGGTATTGATCAGATCCAGAAATAGGAAGTATACTGGATTCAAAAACCTCACACAAATCCAGCCAATTACCAGTGATAAAAACACAATCAAGTTTTTCTGCTATGTTAAAAAACCCATGTCTTCTGTTTGTCAAAGTAAAAGAACCATTGCAGCTGTGAACCTCCCACTGCCATTACTAGTTGAAAAGTCATGAAAATCAGATTGAGTTGAACCAAAAGGTTTAGAACCTTGTTTCTTATCTGCATCAACGAGGGTGGCATTAAAATCGCACCCCTAAATAATAAGTTCCCTGGAACAACACTCTTTATGTTAATGGCGATGATAACTTACAGCAATTAACACACTTAAATCAGCGATTGGTTTGAGTTATGAAGAGGCGTTGTTAATAAAGGTTGTGACCATCCCTTAAGGACAGCAACTTCCAAAAGTTGTCTCTCTTTGAAGAGACATTGAGATATAAAAAAGAAGACCACGGTGGAGGAAGGCATCAAGCAATTAATACAAGCAACATCAGTCATCATAAAGGAGCGGATTAGTTTATAAGACATCAGCAATGAAACATAGATCAACCAGATCAGATATTGCAGACAATAGCATCTTATTCAATTGTGGTATGCAACATGATGATATTGATTACTCCTCACATAATGATTAAGGCAATAATACATACATGATAGTATATTTAATATATAATCTCTCTTATATGCAATATGATAATTGTTAAGTTTATAGAACCAGAATAGAAATAGAACAAATAGCAGATAAAGAAAAGCAAACGAAACAATAGAGATACCCTGGGAAAACCCTCCTACTCGAGGGAAAAACCCAGCCACACCAAAAATGCAATCCTTCATTGAAAGCTCAAACTCTGAGTACAATAATCTCAAGCTGCTGCTGATACACAAAACATACAAGGCTTTAAATATCTCACAGATACTGCTGACAAAGAAATGATTAACACAAAGAATCAATCGTACCCAGATCGCTGAGAGCAATCTTTCACACACGCACTAGACTCATGCGATTCTGCCTGAATATTTATCATGCAAAGTTCAATCAACACACACATAGAAACAAACAGCACATGCCGTAATACTTCAGGCGTGCTCACTAATAGGTATCTCCTCCTCACGATAATATAAAATATGAATCGCAGATATACAGAAAAATCTGCCAGTCCAAGACGTCTGCACAAAATCTGAAGCCCACCACAAGTATGTCGAGTGTCCCCTTCTATTACAACTGGTTCATACGGTATAGACTCCATTTGAACCGAAAGGTTTTCACGATGGAATGCAAGAGGACAGCCGTTACAAGCACCGACGGCACTCTTCAATAATACATCTGTCAACATTCTTCATAACCATGAACCGACGTGATTCAACACAAGTGGAATCCACGATGCCAGGTAATCTTATTTACAGTGCTATGACATCATGTGCACAATTACATGACATACATGATGTCAAACATCACACGAAGGTGCCAAATCAACCACAAAGCTGAGTCAACCATCTCCAGCGGTAATTTATCTCCCGCAGATATATAACATTAACAATAATATCTTATTCTCTCATACATGATATTTAGATTTCCTAATTTATTCCTCAAACTCCAGCAAAAAATCATGTGGAGGTGAGAAAAGGGATATAGAGGAGGGACAACTGAGATGAGATCCTCTTCTAAGTATGCCACCTCATGCTGGATGGCTGGCGACCTGCCTCATGGGGCCAGTGGGAAAAGGTATATGCCGCCCTTGGGCTCAAATGAGAGAGATACTTAGGGCACCCTGTTGCAGTTTCCCTTCCAACCTCTACAATGGTTGTTTGTTAGAATGAATTTAAAGAAGTCTCCATCATAGGAGGGTGAATAAGGTGGCGTGTATAGGGAGGGCAGAGACAAGCCTCCCCACTAAGTACGCCACCTCATGATGGATGGCTAGCGGCCTGCCACATGGGGCCAAGAGGGATGGTATATAAGCTCTTCAGCTTAGTATGAGGATTGCTTCGGGCACCCTATCATGTCTCCTCATCCGAGCCCTGTTATGGTTGAACTCCAATTAAGATGGTTATGAATATATATGTGCCATATGTTTGTTGTTCTTTAACCCTAGTAGAAATGATTGATTTTAAGAGTTATATTTTCGATAATTATCTAACATGATTGCATGATCTCAACCAGGATCTATCTTTCTTAAACATTTGTGGGTAAAGTTATACCCCTAACCATATTACATTTCTTGTTTTTGTTGAACTTGTGATTCTAGAGCAAAATTTAGGATCATCCCAAAAGGGGACGTTACAAATTGCATCAAGGTTGGGTCAATACCTCAGGATTTTGATGAAAAGCCATATGAAGTTTTTGGAATGTGTGATTCCCATGGTCACTAATTAATAACCATTCATATATAAATGATAACTTAACAACTGGTAGGATAGGTTGAAATATCTGAGCTAGAAACTACAAAGAAAGGCATAATCCATCGCAACTCCAATTGTTGCTTGATTACGAATAATTTGTGTTCCCCCAAGTTTTTGGGATGTGGGGATGCAGCGAAGGGATTTTTTTAGGCCATTTTTGGGGATGGCTATATATATATATATATATGGAAATTTCACTTATTCATATGATGACACTGATAAAGCATTCATCATATTGACATATACATTAGAGAACCTACACAACAATAGAGGTAACATGAGAGTCGAACAAGTTAACACTTAATTGCTTCCATAATTCACATCAATGTGCATATGACATAAATTGAAAAATAGTAATACTCCATACACCAAAATGCCCAAGACTACAAGTTTGCACCATAAATGTCAAAATGACAAAGTCACAAATATCAAAAATTGTAAAACATAATGATTGAAAGTATGGTGTCTCCTTTTAATTGGTGCTGGTTTTTCCAACAATGCCATCAAACCCTGCTGCTTTGTCTGCAATTTATTTTAATGTAAAAAGGAAGTCAAATGCTACTCATGGAGTGTTATGTTTCGTCATGTTAGGATCAGAGGTCAAGTTTAATACATGACAGGCAATCATCCTCTTGCAATCACACTTAATTTTTTTATTAAAAAATACCCAAAATATATTGAGAAGCATTGTTTTGATCTTTTGTGCCTCCCCACACTACTCTCAGCACTAAATGATATATTTTGATCTACAAAACAACAGATTTTTGAGCTCTTTTATGATTTATGACAGTCACATGTTAAGGTTGACTTTGCAAGATTTAAAAGCATTTTTCAGCCATTTCAGTTCATAAAATAGCAGGGTTTTCAGAGATAAATCAGGCAAAATAATATATAGGATTTCTAGCTCCATTTGTACCTCTCAATACTAAGTGATTTTCTATTACTGAAAACAACAGTTTTTAGTTGTTTTTGCAGTCATAAAATTGCAAATTTGCAACATATTATAGAAAAGGTTTCAGTCTTATTGAGGCAGCCTCCTTTCCAATCCCAATAAAAAAATCAGGAACTTGTTGCTTGTGTCAACCACTACAATTTCAAAACAAGGGACATAGGCTCATCAGTTGCACAAGTTCTTTCCATGTTTTGGGGTAGTAGCATATTTTTTACGTTTTTTCCATTTTGTAGTAGGAACTTGCAGTCTTTGGGTATTTTGTTGCAAACGTTATGTATTGAGGATCTATAATGTATATGATGAATTCCCTATCGATGTTATTATAGGAATATTTGAAATTTCCCTATTTTTTAATAGCTATCCCCTGCCGTCCTATAAAATGGCCTCCACAAAATCCATCCCCAAAACCTGTCACCCTGCCCCACATAATCCCCATCTCAGATACTTGGAGGAACACAGTTTTACAAACCCATTTGTCTTAGACAAGGATACTTGATTTGTTGGCACATTTTGGCCCATTCGTTAGAGAAAATGAATACAAAGATCCAAAAGGGTATTTCTTTCAATCCTCAAACAAATCAACAAATTAGAGTTGTAAATATCTAGTGACCTTTCATTTAAGATTATTATTCAAACTTGTCATGTTAATTTTATCCCACGAGGACAACGATATCTTTAAAAGATTAATGGCACTCAGTTTTGGAAAAAGAACAGATATAAGACTTGCTTGTTCTTCTTTTAAGTTTTAAATATAAATACATATATGTACGCAAGTGTTTGTATAATATTAGTCATTCTAGAAACTTGAGTCTCCCCTGTCTGCCACTTCCCTTGTCCATGTCAACATAGCAGAAACCTTCATAGCACAGTCACGAAAACCATACTAGGCTTGCCTATGTTTCGCAGAATCAAAACAAATATAGTTAAGAGTTAGACCAGTTAATTGAAGATATGCATCAGGAGAACTCAATAGCAACTTGGCCTTCTCATATCACATCTGTACCAAGGAGCACACATTACACATCTTTGAGTTTATATTAGACTCCGTGAAAGCTATTCAGTAATTTATCCGAGAGGACTTCCACGATAATGTGCATCCTAATTTGTGACTCAGAAGGTAGCTCCTAGGATCTGTAGGTAGTAATTGATTACTCATTACATGGGATACAGGTGTACCTTGACCAAGTAAATCCTTAGAATGCCAGATATGCTTTTCAAAAAAATACCTCACCTTAAAAATTCCAATTTAACGATCATCAGGTTCTCACCAAGATAAATAAATCTTTGTTTTAATATATTTTTGACAGTGTCAATATGTCAAACTTCAATTTTTGACAGTGTCAATATGTCAAACTTAAAAAGCAATTAATACAATTTAACAAATACAAGTGAAATATATTTAGAGAACACAAGTAAAACATGCTCTAAGCTTAATCAATCAAGAAGCCTTCTGAAAGTTTATTGTCTGAGAAAATTCTGATCCTTTACCTGCTGCGTTTTTGAACTGCACTCTATATATGCAGCAGCACCAATCTGTTTTTTCAGCTCTTCCCCCTGCAAGACAAACAGAAATTAGAATTACAAAATTTATTTGGTACAAATTATATTATCAAGGAAAAGAAAACAACAAACATATACAGTGCTTGTTGCTCAATCATTATTGACTATGCATTATCATCAATCATTATTCAATAAGTTGATATAACCAGGAAGAAATTTTCATCTACATGTGTTTGCAAGACACCATTTTATTGCATGCAGTACAAAAATCAAATATCAACAAAGGACTATTTTCTTCAACACATCTGTCAACATAATGAATGGCGCGTGTTATGGAGTTCAGATCTTACTTGCTTAAGCTTTAACGTGTTTGTTTCAAAGTATTATTGATATGCCATCAGCAAACTTTATCAGAAAATAGGTTCGTTGCATGACACTAAAAGTAAAAACCAAACAGAATAAGAGCTCCTGATGGCTGCAGCTCCTTCAAGAACAGCGCACACCCCTCCCGCTTGTCTCCGATTGCTAGGATCTTTTGGTGCTCGCAGATGTGTTGTGGCTATCCCTCCTCTTTGCAGGTTTGATCAATCCCTTCTCTGCCGTCTGCTAAGATTCTCCCTAGCTTGGTATTCCTTTTAACTGCAAGTTTCATTCAGCATGCCCTTGCTGATGGCAGCATTGCCAGTGCTCAGGATTATGCTCGTCTTCCTTCTGTTTTCAATCATGGTGATTGCTTGGGTGATGTCTGTAAGGATGTCATGAACAAGGCTATGTGTGCTTGTTCTGCCTTTCATTCTAGTTTAGGGTTCTGCACTTAGTTCCAATAATCTGATAATATTCCTTATTCTTGATTTGGCACCAAATATTTTGGAGTAAGATGGCCCTATTCTGACCTGGGGAACACTTACAGGTGTCACAATGCTCCTCCTGCCTTTCATTCTAGTTTAGGGTTCTGAGCTTAGTCCCAATAATCTGATAATATTCCTTTTTCTTGAGTTGGAGCCAAATGTTTTGGAGTAAGAGAGTCCCATTCTGACCTGGGGAATGTTGGCCTAAATAAGCTTTTATTTATTTACTTGCTTAAGTTTACTTAGGCTAGGCTATCATAATTAATGTTTAATAATTAGGTAGTTTTTAGTTTTCTGTTTGGGAAGTTATCTACCTGCTCCCACATCTTACCTATATATAGCAAGATTGTTGCGCTTTGTATCATATCAATTCATTTATCAATTGAATTACCATTTTCAATCTCTCTGCAAATTCTTGCTCAAGCATTCCCAGGTGGTTGTCCTTCTCCCAGTTTGATCCTTGAAGCCTGCACCTTCAAGATGGCTTCTTGCCCATCCTAACAAGCAACACTTGCAGGTTTCACAATTGTCTGTGATGCCTTACTGATCTCCATGCCTAGATTACTAAGTTTTGAATGCTCTTTCTTCATTGGTGTTTGTACAGTAAAGGCGATTTCAGAATTCCTTCATTGGTGTTTGTAGAGGAAAGGCAATTTGAGAATTCATTCTAGGTCCTTGTATTTAGAGCAAGGCTCCTCTCTGTTTTAACCATTACCTGGAGTTCAATTCCTCTTCTGAAACCTTCTCAGGGATTCCAATTTGGTTTATGGCGCCTATTCACTCCTTGCAGTTTTGACTCTCCTCCAAATTAAAGGCCATCAATGATCCCTGGGGAAGCTTATTTCTATTTCTCCAAATATGCTTCACACTTTCATCAAAGATTCAGTGATCTTAAGGAAGGTCTCTTCTAAGGTTGTTCCTTACTTTACACTTGTTACTACCATTAGGCATCATTCATATACAATGTTACTCAGTCTTGGTTCCCCCTTGGCAGGTCAAGTTCTTTGGTTAACAAGCTAGTCTTGAGGCAATTTTATAATGTTGAACTTGGTCCAATGGGTGGAGGTCATGGAATGGAGCAGTATTCTGGAGCTGGATATGGATAGACTTGAATATAATTTCCTTGAACTCCTCATAAGGAGGTTTATTTGCAAATTTGTGGGCATTCAATTATTTATTAGTTTAATCCATATATTCTCTGGTAAACAACTAGGAAACACAAAGATTACAAGATACACCTGTGCTTAGTAGGATGCTTCATTATGATCTTCACTATTAACTCTGATAAGAGAGAAGATGTAAAGAAGAAGCCCCTATTTCTTTAGAAATGAAATGTATACTCATGAAGCATTGACCTAATAGTCTTCAAGTCTAGAAAAAAAATGTCATCTGAAGCCCCTGCATGGATCTGCCTGATGCCCTTATGCACAAGTTGTGGATTGAATATGTGTTTCAAATTTTAGGGGATTTCATTAGACAGTACAGTTGTTCTTATTAATTGACTTCCGGGGCAGAAGTAGCATTCCATGCACTTATCGCCGTGGAGCTTGAACTAGATCAACTGCTCTTGAAAAATGTTTCTGTGAAGGTTAAAACGTTTGGACTTAGAACAAAGTTAACCAGTAGACTATGAGCGCATTTATTTTATATCCAATGCTTAAAATGATTAAAGTCATTAAAAAGGTAACACTCCCTGGCTGAAAACCCCAAGGGCCAAAACGCAAGTTTGTCCAAAACCCACAAAACACAAGCTACAACCCCCAATTCTCAAAAGACAAATGATTAAGGATTGAAATTTTAAAAGCCAAAGAAGAAACTTACAGTAACAGAGAGGGGGGGGATCGAGCAAATCTGAGAATGATATCAAGCAAAATCCAAAAAATCAAACGAAAGTAGTGATAATCATGTATGGCTTCAAGAATGGTCCTGAAAAATTTATTGAAGCTGATAGTGCATAAATGGGCATTAGTGAGGAGATCAAACATGTAGAGGAAGAAGAAAGGGAGAATTGTACTAATGTTTCATTGTCATCATTTGATTAATAATTATAACATTCATTCAGTCTAACCTGCTACTGCTTATTTATTTAATTATTCTAACAGTGTATTCACAGATGCCATATCCAAAAGTTTATTATAGGAACCATTTAAACCAAATTTACCCATTATTTCAGATTAATCAGAATGGTCCTCTCACTTAAGACAGTTGAATGGATGTCAGAAGCAAAAAATCTAAATACATCAGCAATAGCTTATGCTTTTCAAGACTAACATAACCATGGTATCTGTAAACACCCCACCGACAAGAAGGATAAAGCAATTTAGCTGTTCTACTACCCTTAACAGAACATCCCTTGAAAAGAGGGGCCAGGCCCTGATTCTTGAAAAGAACCCAGTATGGACCAGTTCAGATCTGACCAGGATTCCTGCAGAACCTAGAAACATAGCTGATAACAAAAGAGAAATGGAGAAAATATTACAGAAAGATGGAAGGTTTGGTAGATAATATGCTGGCATGCATCTGCTTTAAATCCAGATTTTTATTTCTTTAAGCTCAGCAAATAAGTCAATGCTGGTGGACCTCTAGGTGTCCAAAGTTTTACAGCTGACTATACATGCATGAGGAACATGAGATATTGATTAGTAATTTATCAGAAGACTCACTGTTATGATTTTCTTAGGTTCAATTTACCATCTGTTCAATATGTAACATGGCAATATGCTATCAGAGCTTAACAGCAATCACACATGCCACAAGTTTTCCAGTCAAACTGACTGCTTTGATTACATCACCTGATATTACATAGTATTTCTGCTTAGCGATATTAATATGTTATATTAGCTCTTTTCTGCATTTTAAACACTGGGTCCTTCATCTTCCAGCTTGCTCTGAGTTGAACTGGTAGTTCACACTATACACTAGTGCAGAATCAGTATGTTACAAACAGCAATTGAGCATAAACAACCCAAAATTGACAATTACCGAGTAGCTGGAAAATTTAGATTTCAACTTCAACTGAGAACTTATAACAAATGCACAGACTCTGCAGGAGAGCAATGTTTTCAACTTTGATTACATGCTAGAATAGAAAACTGAAAACTTACTAAAAGCAATAAATTAGGCTTCGAGAACCAATGAGTTACCACACTTGGTAACAACCCATCTATTCATTGGAAGTTAAAATGAACTATATAAGGGCAAACTCACAAGGAATCTGAATAAATTTGGAGTTATTTAATTTTGCTATTTCTCAGGGTCAAAACTACTAACCCATTATTTGAATATCTAAGTTTGCATGTGAGTTGGAAAGTTTAGGTAATGAACTAATTAGTAAATCTCAGATGGCCCATAGCATAAACAGGTATCAAATGTTCAACACCTAATTTATTCTGTTCTGAGGGGCCTCAAAACCCCCAAATACAAAAAAAAGAGAGAAACTAAATGAATTTTCAGAAATCTTCATAAATCGGTACAAGTTTCACTTGGATGACCTGTTTTCTGAATCACCTACCCTTTTGACATACGTTTTCTCCTTGCTTGTTTAATATTTCTATGTAAGATATAATAATATCCTTGTAATGCCAATCCCAATACATATAAACTTCTATCATCTTTTGACAACATATTGAGGGAAATCCATGAAATTTTCATAGATTTGTATTTTTAGGTTTTCCCTAACATTAGAGGATTCATTTGCATTAAAGACTCGATAAATCTTCCAAATGACTAGAACTAGAATTGCCCCCACAAATATTAATAATAATAATTTAATAAAGGCTTAATTGAATTGCAAACAGAGCAAATCATTTATAAAACACAAGTTGATTGACTGAAATGATTTGTGCAGTGAAGATACTCATATCCAGGTGATCCAGAAAAATAGTAGCGCTGGAGTTAAAAAAGAATATGTTCACTAAAAACAAATTGCAATAGCCATTGGCAAGAAAATAACAAAGGATTATTTTATTCAATTTATGCATGTGTATAAGAATAAAAAAATATAAGGACCCCTGACTTAACAGACTTCTACATCAGTATGAAATGGAATAGACAAGATAATAAAGATCCTTAATTGGGAAAACATGGGCAGAAGCATGGTTTCATACCATGGTTTGAGTTTGAAAATGCCCATGATACTTAAATAACATGTGCATAGACTTAACAGTGATGGTAAAAAAAGTGATTTTAATTCTATTTGCTCATTTTTAGAAATAAGTTTGAATTTGTGGTGGAAAAGGGAATATGATTCAATGCTAATTGACAACAAACCATCTCTTCTTGACTTTAAGTTCAAAATTTAGTGAAAAATTTCCTCCATTGACAGAATATGGCTATTATTATAGAGAGTTAAAATTAGAGTATCATGAAACTCGGGCTACCTAAAAATTCATGCAATATGAATTGTGTTATTTCGGACTAGTAAATTTGACTTCAAAAATTCTTTGGATAATTCACATACTTGAGCTGTAGTTATTGGCACAGCGCCGGGGTGGTCAGCAAAAAATTGTTTGTCATCCCGAAGATCTGCAGGTCCAAGAATAATACTGTAAGTGAAGCACAGAGTAAATGATATACCAGAATTATGATGCTTTCACTCTAAGCTCAACTTACAACCACTGCATGCTATTAACCGGTTCACTAGAAAGGGCAAGCCAAAGCACACATAAATCAGAAAATTTCATGAAAAATGTCCATTTCATGATCGAGGAGAAATATTCATTCAGTGAAAATTGAGAAATCTTCTAAATACAAATTTGAATTAGAACCATTTCACTAAAATGTCTGTGAAGCCAAAACAACAGAAAAAATTGAGTGGTAAAGACGCAACATTATCACACTGAGCAACCCCGTTTTCAAATCACCCCAGGAACTGCTGAGTGTGCTCCAAGTATGAGCAAGCTTCAATAAGTAAATCCAGATGTAGTGAAGTACACAGATTCTATGCCCAGGGAGATATCCCCCTGGGAGCTGCTGAGTGTGCTCCAACTATGAGCATGCTTCAACATGTCAATCCAGATATATTAAGGGTTTGGAGTACTTGTTTTCATTTCCAGTTAATGTTCTTTTACTTCATTTGCAAATAGCAGAAATTTATAAAAATGTTATATTTCCAGCCATTCTAGTTCAGGGACATTACAGAACAAATGGCAGTTTAGGACAAAATATTGGAAAATACCAGAAAACTACAGCGGCGCCTTGTCAGGGGCACAACTCCACTGTTTATCAGAGTTTAATATGGTTTATTGTGTTAGAAATCTTGACTTGTGCTCTAGACCCACCAAAGTGATTGCTTTAGCATACATTTTACCTGAAAAATTTAACCCCCTAAACCCATTCTGAAGGGCTCCCAAACCATGAAACAGGAAAATATAATAATCCCTAAATTCAACATTTTGTGACTTGTGAGTTTCATGTCATGAAGCCCCCTCAGCTAATTGGGGAGTACATGTCAAATTACATTTTAGATTCCAAGGTGCATCCCTTCATCTTCTATTATTTAATTGTTCATTACTTGCTAGAAATAATTCAAAAAGGAATTATCATCTAAATGTAATAATCAGCAATTTCAAGCTTCTTGTATCTTCCTAAAGATCACTTATCTTCTTGCATGTTACCCTTGGCTCAAATAAAGCTCCATTTATATCACACTATCATATGTATTTATTGTGTTCATTTCTTTATTTTTATTCATTGATTTTACATCAAGTTTCTGCAATTAAGAGCTTTGTCTGCCAGATTTCCACTAAAACTCAGATCAATGCTATCAAAGCAATTTGTTATGTTTATGTATATCCCATTGAATGAGATTAAACTACAAGGAACAGGGTTTCCAGACGCAACTTTCAATATATCTTCCTTATCAGTTCAAACAATCTAAGGTGGCAAAATCATTTCAAATTGTTTCTCAACCAAAGGCAGATGATGACGGCACACTTCTCCAATATTGTTTCAAAGATTACACCTACAACATCCACCTCTTCATCAAGCAAACCCTTTTAGGATCTAGTACCCTTTGATGTAAGAGTGAACTTTGAAGCTCCTCTTTTTGAAAACAAAGTTGATGCTAAGATAACATTTGCCTCTTACAAGACATATCCCATGTCAAAAATGGCAGCAACTGAATTGTTTTCAAAATAACAAAGAAGACGAATTAAGACTAGACCAAAAGGATGCCCCAGTCAATACTGAGCAAAATCTGTACATGTCATTAAAGAAGAATAGTCTATGGAGAATTATAATGGCTACCATAAAACGTTGCAACAATTGATACCAGGGTAGAGACTTGCCAGAGCAAAATTCAACACATATCATGCTGAGGACACAAAAGTGTGTACGTGACAGTCAGTAACAAAAAATTTTGAAATATTAGCCCGCACGGGTAGCGGAGTTGGCTTGGACCTTGGGTTTGCTCCCTAGTGGTCCCGATTTCAACTTCCTGCCTGGATATCACCCGATGAACCTGGCTTGCGGGCGGCTTGGTACATCCCCAAAGGATTAGTCTCGCCCCAGCTCGCCCCTTCCTGAACCCCAACTTGGCAGCAAGTAAGACCAAGGTAAGGCGGGCTGGGTCGCGGGGATACCTCTGGCCCAACAAAAAAAATTGAAATATTGCAGCGACATGCAGTTTTACATCCAAGAAGATACTGAGTTTGTTGACATTGTGAAATTGAGTGAATCTTAGCACTCTGTAGTCAAGATCAAAGATAGAAAGAAATTAATGTTTCCACGTGACCAAAGGTAAGTGTCCACAGGACTAGAGATCACAATGATTAACCAAAAAAAATGTTGAAAGAGAGAAATCTTGAATCAAAATATCAAGTTAATAAGATAAAAGTAAGCAGTGTACCAATAACAAATAGCAATAAAAAGTGAACAAGAGCCCCAAAGACGGCCATAATCCAGGATATAGTTCAAAGTAAACACTGGAACAATTCCAAACAATGGTGGGCCACCTCCTTGGGAAGCAATTCTCACACCACAAATCAGAATTTGGCTCGACTTATGCTCTGGGAATCTGGACCCATCAAAAATGGCTTTCTGTAGCATACATTTTAGCTAGAAAAATTTGACCCATAGTAAAACACTTTAGAAGACTCCAAATTTACAAAACAAAAAAGTAGAGAATAATACCGAAGTTTTTGATGAACCAAAGTTTTATCATTTTAAAATTCATGTCCCAACAAATCCACAACTTCTTAGGGAAATACTTGTAACAATACTTTTAGGATTCCAAGGGGTACTCTTCATTTTCTATTTAAGACATTCTATTTCCTACTAAAAATAGGCTATTATAAGGCAATTACTCCTGAATGCAATAATTGGTATGTTGTAGCTTCACATCTCTTCTCAAAGATCACTACAGATAATTTGCTACAGAATTTAACAAACGAAGAAAAAACCAAGACACAAGAACCAGATTTAACATTTGCACTGCAACTGAAGGTGGTGAAGTTGTGACTGTTAGACCTATAAAAAAGACTTAAATTACTGGTCCTGGTATTGACTCTGCTTTGCTGGTTCACTTCCTGGGTTCAGGCAAAAAATATCTGGAGGTTGGATTTGTTTTGGGTTCATCAATACAGAAAAATATAAAAATTAAATATATAAGACGTTTCTTTAATAAATAAAAATATTAAAATATTTCTAATATCCATTTATATAAATATGACAAAACGTAAAATATATATTAATATGATCGTGTGTGTGTATGAAATATAAAAATAATACATAAATATAATATATATTAATATTAATAAAACTTGATATATTGTATTAAGACAATGAGACATTGTGACAGTTAAATAGCAGATGCCTATTATGACAGTGTATGCTGACTTTGTAAATAAAAGAATGTATTTAGTATTAATGATTTATGGATGGTAGCTACAGGCTTAGTGCCATTATACATCCTATCATCAACAGTTTGATGCTAAATTTCAGTAATGTTTATAACAGGTGTGTATCTTAGACAATAACAAATACACCTGGCTTAGGGGTTCAAACTTCTTTGCAGGCATTTAATATATGGTATGTACTATGGTAAAATGAGATATGACATCGAAACCAACAGACATAAGTTGCTTATCTTAGTATTCTTTGTTGGTCTGGCTTAGTATATGTGTAATTGGTTTATATATGTGAAGATATGCTAAAGGTCTGTGAAGTAATTCTGGGAAGATCGTGATATACCACTTTCTAAGTTAGGATAAGTTGAGATTAATCCCAATAGCAACACTTACATTATTGCCGATTGAATCTAATAATCATGGATGGAGTTTTCAGTCAAACTCTAATTAAGAAAAGATCTGAAGTAATAGTTCCAAAACCCCTGATGTATCCTTTGTTGCTAAAAATCTTCAACTGGTACTAGTCCTGAATACGAATGGGCAGATATGACCAGAAGATTAAAATGATTGTATTTCTCCAGAACTGTGTTTAATTGATCCTAATTGTTTTTGGAATTAATAGATGAAAATAGATATAGGACAACAGTGATCCGTGATATTTCTAAAGATGGAACTGATGACTAAACAAATGACAATTCCGGATTTTCACTTTGGCCACTAACAATTGTGTCAGAGTAGTATTGTTGGTGTGTAGCAATGTGCAGGCACAAAGTTTTTCCAGTTTTGAGGTCGGATGAGGTACACAGAAGGCATTATTGATGGAAAAGTGGCACATGCATAGAGAAATTGGAAAAAGAGCAAAAGTGGATCAGAGGAGCTGGTTTTAGATAATGTAACACAATCCATTTGATTGTATCAATATGTAACCATTGTATAATTATAACAATCCTGGAAGTTGCACACAGGATGGTCAGATGCTAAATCATTGTAACCTTTTGAACTTTTGAATGAGCAAGACAGGAGGTTTTCTTTGCCTGGTTCTTTCCTACCAGTGCTCACCTGAACCAGGATTGTGAAATATTTACAAATTAATAAAAATTGTCGGCTACGGCCTATTTTATATATATATATATAACTGTGATTTATATTAATATTCCTATCCTAACTTGTTTTATTAAAATTATTACTATTTACACCTTGTTCACTTGCTATTAATAAATATTATAATATATAATATCAAATATTAGTAAATATAATAATATTATCTCTAATATATATTAATAATATAAATACAATCTTATAATATTATAATATAATTCTATCATGGGCCAGGCCATCAGATAGAACGCAAAATGTGTAGCATATCATAGTGCAAGGGATAATTGCACAAAGTGACCAAACAAATCCGATGAAGGAAGATTTTCTTCAAAAACAGAAAGGAAATGGTCTTTTGTCGTGGCGATTGCATTCTAGGAACATTTAAGCAGCAGGAAAGAGGGAAAAAAGTCAAAAAAAAATCCAATATTCCTCCAAAAATTGATACAAATTTAGTGAAAAATCATTTGATAAATTTTCCCACAAAATACATATTAAACTCACTTATTTTTTTAATAGTAAAAAGCCACCTACAAGCAGATATTTGTAATACATTTCCAGTCCTTAACATTTTCCCCACAAGGTATCATTTACTTTTAAAGTTCTACAAAAGGAACCAGCATTTCATGCATTTGTCTTCTCATGGAAAATTCATCATCCCCGGAGAAAAAGCAGTTCAGGAAGCCTGTGCACACTTATGAGTAAGGAAAAGGTCAACGGGCAAATGAGCAGAAATAAAGAATCACGGAGTGTGATCAGAAATGTTGATTAAAAAAATTTGAACATAATTTAATCCAGAAGCAGCGTTATATATCCAGAACTAAAGAATTTCCACTTTCACCCCAGTATGCTTTATCCAAAACTAGTTTGCAGAAATCTAAATAACTACTAAAGGATATCTACCTTCACACTATCTTAAGTTTTAACATTCCTTTATGTGTGAAGGAATGCATCAGTACACTGCAAATCCATGGTTGCCCAAAATCAACAGAAAGCATCACATCAGAAAGGGCACTGTTCTTTATAGAAGGCAGAATTCAGATTATTAGGCCAACTCTATAAATTACCATGACTATTGTTTATATTTAAGATTCATACACAGGATTGATGAGTGGTAATCCTGGTCAGCTTGAGAAGGTTCAGTACTGATCATAGGATGATCTTCTATCTCATAGTAACTATGAGGTTCTTTTGACATGTCTGTAATTAAGTCAGGCATTATCTGTCAAAATATCTCATAGAAAAGTTGATCTTTTGGCATTATGGGTTTTGGTCTCTATGTTTTTCTTTTACAAACATTTTTCCTATAGATAAAAGGCTGCAAATACCATGCTTGCTTACATATCTCGAGGTTGGCAAATCCTTATGTTATCTGTACCATTGGCAACTAATGACTTCTGATTGAACTGTTTCTAACTCTCTATCCAAAGGAAGGGCAATGCAATCTTTTTTCAAATTAATTTTTACCTATGAATATTTAAAGAATCTATAGACTATAAAATAGTTTTAAAAAACTATGAACTATATATATATATATATATATANAAATATATATATATATATATATATATATATATATATATATATATATATAATAAAAATGATAAAGTCAAATGGGATGAGCTTAAGTGGTAAATCATTGAAAGTTTCATTGTGGCAGCCTGTATCAAATCCCAGAGTGCATTTTAACATACTTAAATGTACAAATTATAATTTTTTTACTGGATTTATTACCAATCCAAATCTGTGTGCCATACCCTATGGTTTTGGGCCCTTTGGGTAACCTTGAAAGAAGGCATACCCCTTTTGTGCAATATAAGCCAGAGGACCTCTAAAGTAGAGTTGGTGTAAATGAGACCTAAATGCTAATTTCCATGTCAAGTTAGTTGTTTTACTACATTAGCTTGAGTGAAGACGGCAACTTACATAAATGACAAATTATAATAATGGCTTGCCTTTTTCAATCTTTTTGTCTGTACATCAAATCCTTTTATTCATCCAATTAAAAACTAATACAGGGCATTTACTCTTTACCTACTTGTGTAGGATTTCTAAAACTAGTGGAACCTAGTTTCATTGATATTGCATTCAAGTTCTTTCAATTTTCCTAATATTTCACTTAGATTGTGCTTATTTATATTTTGGTCACACACATGTGACCCAGTTTTTACATTAACATTATACCATATTAATTCTCTGCATCTAGTAGTGACACGTAAGTATTAAAAAGGAATGATAAATCCCAGAAATTTGCATAATGTAAACCTTAAGAAGGAAACAAATGTGGCTCTAGTAACAGAGGGTAAATCAAGTCAGCACAAAATTTTACCTAATTTTGTCCCAACAAGAATTATTGGAACACCAGGCGCAAAATGTCTCAGCTCAGGAAGCCACTGCATGGTTAAGGCATCATTGGAGTTAAAGACTCATTCATTTAACAAACAACAATACTTCAATGAAAGCAAAAACAAGCTTCTTGTAGGTAATTCTCAAAAAACATTATTATAAATCGCAAAACTGACAGAATTTGTATACCTTTTTTGTGATATTCTCATAGCTTGCCTTGCTTATGAGAGAAAATGCTAGAAGAAAGACATCTGCTCCTCTGTAGCTCAGAGGTCTCAGCCTATTGTAGTCCTCTTGACCTGTATCATAAAATTCAACAGAAAACCTTAAAAATTAAGGTACTATAAGTCATCCCATCACTAGAAAAATTATAAAATAGGAATTAAAGAGAATGCAACACACTAAATGATCTGGGATAATTTTGAAGCATGAAAAACACGTGCTGTGTAATCTCGGTTAAAATGCTTCCACAAACAGTGAACCAATATAAAGTGGCATTCCACAATTTATACCTGCTGTATCCCAAAGGCCAAGATTGACTGTGTTGCCATCCACCACAACATTAGCACTAAAGTTATCAAAAACTGTTGGCACATAGTCCTGAAATCCACCACAAACAATGTAAGAATGTGATCTACTAACTGATACAAAGGATGCCCGAGATTCACAGTGAGCCCTTTAGGACCAAAACTCTTTAACAAAATGCACTTCAAAACTCCAAATGGAAGGATAAAAATATTATCTGCAAAAGTCCTAATACAAACCAGGGATGGATATTAAATTATTTATCTTTAGCATTCCAAGTCCAACTATGGAAACTCGTTGTCAGGAAAAGGTAGACAATCAACTTCTCCAGAGAGCAGAGAGGTCTATAATAAACTAGACTAAATGCACTTAAAACAAAGTTCAAACCTAGAAATACCACAGCAGTAACTATTTTATTTGTTTTACAATAATTGTTATTTTTTGCTAACACCAAACATTCAAATGGAAATACAGCAATCTGATACAGTTTACTGGACATGCATTCAAACTGCACGCCACTGATGATTCTATTGACACTCTAGAACTCCTACTGTATCTTGAGGGTTCTTGCCCACGCAGCAGTTGATATCCATTCATGAAGGATTTTGTCTCCAAGTCACAGCAGCCAAATCACTGCATCCAGCCCAGAAAAAGCAATGATTTTGCAAAATCCAATGCTGACTTCTCCTTCTTCTCCGTCACCTCTTGTACTCCTCAACTCAAGTGATCCCAAGTCACTGAAAAACAACTCCCCACAAATTGCTGGACGCTGACTGATCAATTCCTCAATCAGTGGTTTCTAACTGGCAAATAACTGCCCACTAATCGCTGGTAGCTAATTGACCCATCACTACCTAACTACCAGACCAAACAGCCTCAACAGGAAGACTCAGTCATCTTGCATTAATTGAAAGACTCCTTTCTAACTGCCAATGAAGAGGCTCAGTTAAGACAAAGTACTGTCTAACTGCTGACAAACTCAGTGTTGCAGATCTGATCTAAAAGAGGACATTACAAGGTATAACACTAATAACCAACAATATGCTACAAAGAAGGTGAAATATTTTAGCTTCCACTTTGAGATAAAGCATATTTTCCTCAAATTAATATTAAAAATAAAAAGTAAACTTTGAAAATGCATCTAAAAATTTCTTTTTGAAACACTGTGGGGTGGACATATAAAAACATTTACATACTGATACTATAGCATTAAAAATTAAAAAATTAAAAATAAAACACCACAACCACATTCAGCAGACGGTAATACCAAAATTCTGTAACATTACCAGTAAACAAGTGGGAAAGCTCTTCAACAGAATGATTTTCAAAGCTGTCAATGAAGGATCCATATACCAGCTGAATTTAACCTAAATTAACCTCAAATTAGGCATGAACCTATTTTTCATGCTTAGAATCTTAAAATATCATGTATTTAAGATACCAACAATTTAAAAGGACAAAAGCTCTTTAAAGAGAAAATTAAAGACGAAAAATAACAGATCACAATGCTAAAAATACCGAATTTAATATCTAGATTCTAAACTATGGAAATTAAATGATATATCAACTATTCTAATCCTTGATTAACTAAAACACAAAGTTATCTACCGAATTTCTCACTTGCCTAATAGGGATTAAATTTAAAATTACAAGTATAGTTCATTTGTTTTTAACTTGCCCTCCACAACTTTTTCCTTATTGTGGCATATTAGTGTAAAAGCATATGTTTTATTCTACTTAAGCAATGGCTACTTCCAAAACGCTGAGCCAATTAGCGATGCTCTAAACATTAAACAATGGCTTCTTCCCTCATCATGAGTCCATTAGTGAGACTTAAAACATTGGAAAGGATAACAATAAAAAGTTGAATCCAGAAATTCACCCTAATAATTTGCACTGAAAGATATGACCTCCACATCATAATTCATTATGCCATCATAAATTCCCTTCTACTGAATGAAAATGGAGGAAAAAAAAAGAAATTTACAGGCACTAAACACACACAATAAAGTATAGAATTCAATGTGACGTTGCAAGCGTAGGCAACAGCGTAGGCATTATGGCAAGTGTGGGCAAAGATGCACATAGTGGTAGATGCAGGCAAATATGCAGCAGTGCCAACCAAGGAGAGAAAAGAGATGATATTCAAACAGTGTTTCACACTAGTAAGGAAGGCTGCACTTTTTCCGAAGGACAGAAGATTAGAGCCATAACAGGTGATTGCAAGGAGAATCAGACATCCTTCAAATTAAAACAGAATAATGACAACTGAGCCACTGGTGACCTCTCGTATCTTCAGGAGGGCTTTCTCAACTCTTCTGGGCTTCTGGACAAATCCGCAGGGGGTGTTTCACTGCCTCCTCCAGATGGGGTTTCGATCAAGGGCATTATTTACTTGGACTGCAAAATTCCTCCAGTCCATTTCACTGCTGTAGCGAATTTTGTAAGTTCCAAATCACAAAAGATAATATTGTTGAGTCTTCTTTGCTTCTTAAGTAGTTCTAAGATTCAGTTACAGCTCTGAAATTGCAGTAAAATCTGAGTCACGTCAGAAGGATATTAGGGTTCCAGTTGCCAATATTTCTTTTAGGAGGGTATTGTTCAAAAGCTTTCAGGACACCCTGAGCCTGTGGCACTGTATCTGGAGACATTCTCGTGAGGCCGGCAGAGAATTTCAGCATGTGATCTCTTCCTGAATATTGCAACAATCAGACTTCAAAGGACTTGGACTCTAGATCTTTTGCGGGCAGATAACCACAGATTGCTGGGATTTATCAATGGATGGAAAGAACATGGCATAGCATTGTTTGTCCTTCTTTGTTGTTTCTCTCAAAGGGTTTCTTTCAAATTCAGTTTCAAGCAGAGAGAATTGCAGATTTGCATGGTACAATGGCCCATTGTTCTTTGGCAAAGTTGAGCTCAATTTGTTTCCACAGAAACCCATTTTTAACCTGGAGGTGGAAATTATGGCTCAGATCCCTGTTTAAACTGGATTTTACAGTCTTCCTTTGGTCCATGTGAAAATCAGAAAATTGATCAAGTCACCGGCAGAACTGATTGGTAGCTGACATCTGTATCCTTTCTTCACGTCCTGGCTTCAAATTGTGCACTTCAAAGGACTGCCCTTAGAATGTTTCATTGTCACAAGATAGGGCAAAAAGTTGTCAAATGCCTTTCCTCCAGATCTCCTAGTTCTGCTCTGTCTTTTTTCACAGAAATGGATTCCATAGTCAAGATAGCCATATTTGGAGGAATCAGAGTTCGTGGCTTAAGAGAGAAGATTTGAATGGTCCATCCCATGTTTCAGTTATGGAACTTTTGGGAGGTTCAAATAGCTCCGGAAGGGGATTCTTCTCATCCCTTTAAAAGATTTGGTAGCCAGGCACAATGGTTCAGCGAAGGCAAAAGCTGGAAACAACAGCAGGAGAGGTCGGCCTTGGTTTAGACTCTTAGAGAATTCACAGCTTCAAAAATTTACAGATTGGGGTTTGCCCTGCAAAGATGATTCCCAAACGATTGATGATGTGGATTTGATGTATCATGATTCAAGGAGAAAAATGAGTAAGACAACTTGTTTAACTCAAATTTTTGAACTACTCAGTCACAGTGTCTGAAAATGAAAGCAAATCACACATTCAAAGTAATGTGTCCATGAAGTCTAAAAAGGAGCAGATGAAGGAGGAAACCACAACAGGCATCCAATAATCTATTAGCAAGTTTTTTTTTCAAATGAACACATTCTTTGCTTTCATCAGGGCATGCTGATTTTAAGATAGATGGAAACACAGCAGCTCACTAGGTAGATTTGCCTTAACATTGTGAAAATTGAGGCCTCAAGACTCAAATTCCTTTTCCAGATCACGACTAATTAAAAAGATAAAGGCTGTATTTGGAAGCTAAGAATTCAATGTAATCGGCTCTCAATGGACTGTGGAGGCCTTCCTTTCTCAAAAGGGCCCACTCTTTTTATCAAGCCATTGTTTATTATGTCTCTCCTCCTCTTAGAAGTTGTGTGTGTTTGGTAAATTCTTGCACATTCGTTATAGAAGCATCTTTCGAACATAAATTAATTTTCCTTCAATTCTCTCATGCAAGGTTTATATTGATGTATCGTTGATTTACACCTTTGTTAGTTTGGTTGTATTTACATGTTTTTTCTTTAAGAGTAAGGACCCCATTAGATCCCTCACTTTACCTATCCCAAATTAAAATTACATAACAAAGTGTGGAAGATGCCAGTGTGCGAGAGATCGTGTTACTCCATTGGAAGTGAACCATGTTCAATCCCTCTAAGCGCACACATAATGTTATGTGCAATAAGCAGTATTCTATTCCCCAAGGGAGTTTGCCAATGTCGGAAACAAGACCCCAAAAAAGGTTTACTATAGAAAAACGGGGCTGAAAACAAAATCTGCCCACATTAACCTTGAAATGGCTACTAATCCTAAACATGTGAACTAAATCTTGTAAATTATCATGTTGCTGGCTGAAAACAAAATCTGCCTACATTAACCTTGAAATGGCTACTAATCCTAAACATGTGAACTAAATCTTGTAAATTATCATGTTGCTACAAATCCCCCAATAATTTAACTTGAATAATGGAAAAAAATGAACTACAATTAATGGTCCCTGTAGAGACGTAATTAGCATGAGGCTTGCATCATAAAGCCCGGGTTCAAAACACTGGAAACAAGACAAATTGATGATACCAGGTTACATTCCGCATCCAGTTCACTTGGTGGGGCATACCCCCAACAGATGATGTCAAGTACAAGTCTGGGCAGAGTGGACGAAAGAGACATTTTTCAGCCGTGGTAAAACAGCAAAATATTATCTCACAAAAAAGGGGAAGTAAATCAAAATCATAATAAGAATTAATGTTACGTAAGCCCTGGCCTTGAAGTTCAAGGGTTCAAACTTAAACAAAAAAGTTAACTACATTTACCAGAGTAGAAAAATTCTGCCATCAGAAAACACAGAGACGCAATTCATCTAAATTTTCCCAAGATTTAACCAGGGCAACTTCCCTCGGCATAGTACAGTACGAATCGCAATACAAACGGATCACAAGGTAACTGAATTCTCCCTAAACTAACCTGTGAATAGACATTAACCCTAAACCTAGAAAGTAAAACCGTGCAAACTATCACATCGCAAAAAATGTCCCGTTCTTATTCGACTAGGTAGAATTGAGAATGTCATATTTAATTCGTTTTCAACACAGATGCAGCCAGTTCGAGTCCCATTCCCAAACAAAAATACGATCTGTTTCTCAACAGCATTCCACATTACAAATTTCCTTCTAGGGCATCCAGAAACAAGTTAATTTTCACATAGCAGTAAAATCGTAACAAAAAGAATAAAGCTACAGTACTCACAGTGGGAAAAGTATTGCTAGTATAAGAGATAAGCATGCAGGTTTTGCCGACTGCTCCATCTCCAACAGTGACACATTTTATGAACTTGCAGGTACTCATCTCCAAGGATTAAAATCTGTCTCTCTGATAAATGTTCTCACTTCATCATTCTGTTAATTAACGAAAACGAAACATAAGCCTTCAGAAGCGCAGGTCCCCTCCTCTTTATGGTCCTAACAAAAACCCCATTAATCATGGCAATTCTTTATTCTTCTCCCTAACCTTTTTTTTAATTTTGCTTCTGCGGGAATCGATCCTACGACATGCTAAAAACAAATGAATTCAACGGATGGAACGCTTGTACACCAAGATTCTACGGTGCTGTGAAATATTTTATGTGATGAGGAGACGAGGCTTGGGATATAAGAAATAGAGGTACACGTTTATTTAGCTTTTCTTTTGGTGGTATATACGCGAGAGTTTGTTGGTGTTGAATTGACCCCTAGTCTGCCTCAACTACGACCTAAGTCTTTATGGGTATGGAAGGAGAAGGTTTTGTTATGTTTCATTCTTTTTCTACAAGATTGAATGTGTGATACATTGCTTCCCTTTGAAGCCAGTCTTCCTATGGATGGGCATTATTGTCTTTTGCTGTAGTTTTGAGGTAGAGGAATCATTGCTTGCCATCATGGAGGATCTTTTCTCCTGATTTTTTGGTTTTTGTGTGTTTGTTATTTATAATATATTGTTTTATGGTTTGGTTTTCAAAATCAAACATTCCTTAGTGGGATAGGGAGAAGATAAATTTGGGCTTTTTCTTTAATTATTATGAATGGAAATGTCATGAGCTTTTATGGATTTGAATTGAGAGGAATGATTATTTCAGATTTTTTTTTGGGGAAAGGTTAAAAATGATAGCAAAGAAGTGTATTCTAGGCTTGATAGGGATAAGTTTGTTATGTTTTTATGACTAGAATGTGGTTAAAGTTTTGTCTTTTATTTCATTTAATGAAAATATTTGTTTCAGATAAGTCTTAGGTCGTTTCTAATGTGTCTTTGTTAATTTTGAATCATTTAAAGAGTTGTATAAGCTTAGTGCATTCTATTTAAGGTATTAGAGATATCGAATATACATTGGTAGTGTAATTAGTTTGAGATTATTTATGATGAATTAATTTTGAATCATTTAAAGAGTTGTATAAGCTCAGTGCATTCTATTTAAGGTATTAGAGATATTGAATATATATTGATAGTGTGATTAGTTCGAGATTATTTATGATGAAAAATTGTGAATTTTTCATGAATGTTCATATCATGTTTCTAATATATTTCATTAATGGATCACAAGGTGTGATCTAAAAGTAGCTAGGGTAGATTCAGAGGCAGATTCAAAGCTAGTGGTTTACCTTGAACTGGTCTCAGCTTACCTTCATTCGGATCCTATCCAGCATAGGCAGTCCCACCAATGAGAGTTCATGATCCAGTCGATTGAGTTGAATAAATTGCCCACTATAGATATTAGGGCTTGGTCAGCATTGATAGCCCACTACTTTTGATGAAAAAATATCACACAATTTTAAATAAGAAACAATCTATTTCATTTGAGAGATCTAAGTGTTTAGAAGGTCTTAAAAATCTAAAGACGAGGTTTTGATTTTGGTCAAGAAATGGAGACCTGTAACTTTTCTTGGTTTATTATGTAAGATTTGGATATGTGTTATAGCCATTAGAGTTGCTAAAATCTTGCCCAATATTATAGTTGCTACCCAATATTGGTTTGTTAAAGATACGTGCATTTTAAATGACCTTATGGCTAAATAGGAAGGAATAACTTAGATAAATATATATTATAGAAATGGTTTAAAAATGGAGCAAAAAATAGCATTTGGGTAGATCAAGCAAATGTGGACCTGCCTTTGCCCATGCACATTAAGGGAGAATGGGAACATTATTGTAGGGATTAGCAAGAATGGAATGAGGAGGATCACAAGAGAATTGAAAATCATATATGGCTTGGGGATGGAAGAGATCATGGAGGAAAAGGTCTGATGGTAGAAAGAAGAGATGGCGGGAAAAGTGATTGGCAAAATAACAAAGGGGGGGAGCTAAGGAGAGTTGGAGAAGAGATAGAGAATGATCATAAGTACATTGTGAGTGGAATGATCCTTTAGTAGATCAAAAAATTGGGTGGGGGCAATCTCTAACATCTAAAATAACTGGTATGGATGGTACATGCAACATGAGAAGGGTTTTTAATGATGTAAAGAGTTGTTGTGGATAGGAGCTCATGCAGACAATTGGAGAATTACAAATCCTACACAAACAAAAGGAAGACAAAGCATAAAGGGTGGCACCATAAGATTTTGCCTTGAAGAAACCAAGAGGTCGAGCGGGAGAAACAAGAAAACCAAGAAATAGAGGGACACAACTAGGAACCGAGTAAGAATAGAAACCTTAATTTACCTAATTGATGCACCTTTTTCTATTTGGATAATAAAAGATTAGACAAATCAATCACAATGATGAAGAAGTTATTTTTTAATGAAATGGGGTGGGAAATGGTTGACTATAGAAAGATCAAGGAAATGGTGTGATAAAAACTGGAACAATAGGGTAAACCTAAAATCGCTTCCAAATGTATTCTACCTAGTAGAATGTTTATATGGGAGGTTAAAAAGGAAGATATTCATATTTTTCCTTCGTAATGGGAGTAATATAGTTATTTATCAAAGATTGGGAGCCAACTTCAACCCCCTAAGACAATTTACTAAGGAAATATTCATATGGGCAAGGTTAAACAATTTGTCCATGAAATATGTTAAGATAAGGTATTGTACATCTTGCATTATGTTTTTAATGTTTTATTTATTATGATATGTGTGGTGTACCTAAGGGAACCTAGATGGAGATGCATCACTCGGAGTTAAAATTATTGGGACCACTTTATGCATTGTGTTATAATATTAAGAATATATTTTTAATTTAGGTCTCAAATTGAAGAAATATATTTTGTGTGTGGTAAATGTGGTCTTCAACTTGCAAACAACCAAATACTCAATAAACCATTAGCTTAAGGGTTAGTGACCATCAAATTGAGATCTATCATTATGCAACTACCCCCAAAATTGGCTTATTACTTCCTAGATGAAGCGATTTTGATTCTCAAATAGATGCTCATCAGATTGGCATTTAGAATCAATGACTAGACAACTCCAAAACTAAAGATTCAAAGGGTGGGCATGATGCATGAACTTGCATACTTTGCCTCAAGATCATGAAAATGAAATGCTAAATGCAACTAAGCTAAATGCATGAGAAAACATGAGTTTTCTAATAAATGTGCAACAACATGCTGAGAAATTGAAGCTAAGATTCCATTTAAAAGAAAAAATGCACAACACTAACTACCATGAAAATGCATTCCTACAACATGAGCAAAACCTAGGATCAAAATGACATTATGATGTTGCTTCTACAATTTGCCTCCCTTTTGAACAAGGAGAGCTATCCATTTTATAGGAATTTCCTCGAAATGGATGGCCGAGATTTAGCCACGAAGGGTGGTTGAGATACATTTCTCTTCAATCCATGTGAGCTTGATTCATGTGGAAGATTTTAGATTGGTCAAAATTGTGTTTGGGGGAGAATGAGATAAATTTGGCAATTATCCCCTTTTAACTGCTCTTATTTGGATTTTTATGTGCTCACGCATGTGTGAGGATGTGTGAATGGGCTCTTTTAATCATTATATTAAGATAGATGGTAAACTTGTTACATGAGAGTGTCACTTCAAAAGTTTTCATTTTTAGTATAACCCCAAAAAGAGAAGAGTTGCTAAGATCAAGCCTATTATGCAGAACGACACCAGAGCATCTCCAGCCCCTTTCTAGTTACATGATTACAAAAAAAGTCACTTAAGATTTACAAAATTCTTGCGCAAGGCATTAGCCATAGTATCAAGCATTATCTGACTAGCATAATTACATAAAATGTGCAAATGTAGAAGACCACCTTTCTACATGTGAAGACCTATGAGCCTCATCCAGAGCCCATGCCAAAGTTGATACTCTCCCATCCTATAGGATCACTGGAAGCCCACAACCTATCGCCCGATACATCAGTAGTAGAGCTAGCAATATAGTCAGGAGCATGGTCACCCACAACCCGAGAGTCATCCATAGTATAATTACTCTGCCCAGGGCCATGAGTATTTTGCACCCCATCATTAATGTTCAATTCTTTCATTAGACTTTCGAGCTCTGCCACCTCCTGTGGTTTTAGCATATCTTTGTGTCTGTTGAAGTATTGTATTGCATGGATGTCATCTTTGTGAATCAGTAGAGAGCCTTCCTTCATAAGCAACATAAACCTGGCTTTAGAAATCTCCAGTGTAGTAGAAACCTGTGACATAATATTATAATGAATGAGTTTAAGTTTAAACTCAGTAAGATGTCTCATTGAATTCTGAAACACTTCCTCATTCCTGTCTTTCTACAAAAGCCAAAGAATCTCACAAGTCAAAACAAACCAGAACTTGTTCATTTTAGCATCAAAAGACTAAACATAACTAGCAAGGACCTCAATCCATGACAAGTTAGGCCTATGGTTCCAGACCAAGGGTGACCCTAAGAAACATGACCAGACTCTATGGGCATAAGCGCAATCAAAAAAAAAGTGTTCGAAGGTTTTAAGAGTATTGCAAAGGCCACATATGACAGGATTGAGATCAACAGAATACAGGGAAGAGCCAAAATCCAACTTCTTTAAGATTAGAGTCCATCTAAAGCAGATTTTTTTTGGTTCACAGATAGATTACCACATGAGATCAAACCTAGAGTGCCAATTGATAAAAATCTACCTCAAGACCCTAGCATTGGTTAATCTGTGTGATAGCATAGTTGTCATTTTTTAGCATCAAATAAATACCTTTAGCATAAGCATTTTTAAAATCAATCCCATCACTCCATTTAACCTTGTTCCAGAAAGTCTCACAATTCAAAATCTTACCAAGAAAGTGGCACCCAAGAGCTTTGACAATTAGTGAATAAGTTTTCTTTTGAGATACAAGAATATTAAATTTTGAACTTATCTCAGCCCATGAACCCAGCCGTTTGTCTACCATAACATCTTGAATGAGGGAGATACCTTTGTTGTTCCAGATCTTGGTTGAACAACTCTGAGTGAGAGCAAGAGGTTTATTATTTAGTGACACCCCCTACCAAAGGGACCTATCACTAACAATATAATTAGGATGACCACCACTAGCCCATTTGGATATTAGAAAACTTCTCACATGACCCCATGCCTTCCACAGTGAACAAAAGATCTGAGAACCAAAAGGTTTCATATTAAAATCACCCATCACAATATCACATAACGGGATATTCTTCCATGATTTTCCTTTCCTAACCACAAACTTCTCAATGTTATATATGATCAGCACTTTCCAAGGTTCATCCTCATTCATAGCCTTAAAGATCCATTTAGAAGCAAGATCCATACCATGGGTTCTAATATCTCTGATACCCAGACCACCAAGCTTTGTTGGCAGACAACACCAATCCCACCTAACACAATGCCTCTTCATGTTTCCCCTACCATCAAACCATAGGAAGTCCCTCATAATTTTATCAATTTGATTACATTGGTAGTTAGGAAATAGCCAAGAAGAATCAAAATAAATGTGGTGTGAGGAAATAACTTTTTGAACAACTTGGACTCTTCCCCTGAGCGAAAGAAGGTGGGTTTTCCATTTACTATGCTTCTTCTCAATTTTGGAGAACAACCACATCCACATATCCTTCAGTGGGGGTTAAATAGAAAAAGGGATCCCTAAATACCTTACCACTGCCAACCTTTACCTGCCAACCAATTAGGAGCCACCTCAGACCACCCTAAGGCAATAGATTTATGTGGGGAAATCTTAACACCAGAGACCTCACAAAAGAGGTCTAGCCTGAGCACCATGTTATCAAAGTTTCCTTCCTTGAGTGCGATGAATAGGGTAGTGTCATCTGCAAATTGTGCATTAAGGAGTTCCTCCTGATTGGGGAGGGTTATGCCTTTAATACTTAGCCCCAAGGCAGGGGCCCTAAGAATATAAAACAATGCATCAGTAGCTATAACAAATAAAGCAGGGGCAATGGGACAACCCTGCCTTATAGATCTCTGGAGGAAAATAACCTTTGTCATTTCCCCATTAATATCCACCATAGTGTTGGATTCTTGGAATAAAATGTGGATCCATTTATAGAAGTAAGGTGGAAATCCAAAAGCCCTCAGCATACCCATGATGAATGACCATTCAATTATGTCGTATGCCTTCTCAAAGTTGAGAAAAACCATTGCAACATTCTGTTTATCTGCCTTATCCCAATGTAGTGCCTCCCAACTTGTGATCAAGTTTTCAAGTATATACCTTCCTTTAATAAATCTTGTTTGAGTTGTTGAGATGAAATTCTTTAGAATCTTAGCAATTCTCCTTGCAAGAAATTTAGCAATAATTTTGTATGACATGTTCAATAATGTGAGAGGCCTCCAATTACTCACCAAAGTTTTATCCCCGCCCTTAGGAATAAATTTGATAACTCCCATATTGATATCCTTACCAAGTGAGCCCCTTTTGAAGACATCAGCATACAAGCTCATTAATTCTAGGACAATCCAGTCAATATTCTCCTTGTAGAATTTAGGAGGAAGACCATCACGCCTTGGGGACTTTCCATTAGGGAGGGCACAAATGGCCACTTCAATTTCCTCTTCTGATATGTTTGTTTCT
Organism: Thuja plicata; assembly: GCA_018584345.1. Classification (NCBI taxonomy): domain Eukaryota; kingdom Viridiplantae; phylum Streptophyta; class Pinopsida; order Cupressales; family Cupressaceae; genus Thuja; species Thuja plicata. The sequence goes on from MU225303.1 coordinate 579,578, forward strand.
AACATGCATACTTCCATAGCAGACAATTTCTTAGGAATCAATTTCAAGCATTGTTCAAGAGCCACCTATTTACTATTGCAGTGCTCTGAGGAGAATAGTTCCTTATAGAATTCAAAGAAGGCACCCTTGATTTCCTCAGGGTCCTTGGAGGTAACACCCTTGGTTTGAATTTCTTCAATTACTCCCCTTCTTTGTTTGCCTTTAATGATGTTGATAAAGTACCTGGATCCTTTATCACCTAGCTTCATCCAATTCATCCTGGATCTGACCTTCTGCCCTTCAATCTTATACAGTTGATGTTGTCTCAATTGAGTTTTCACCCCAATCAATCTTTCTTCAATGGAGCATTCTCCATTATCCTGCAATTGTTTCTCAATACTATTCAATTCACTCTGCAAGTAGTACTCCTCTCTATTCCTATCCATAGTTAGTTTCTTTCCAATAATTTGGAACATATTCTTCCAAGATTCAATGAATGAACACCACAGTTCCCTGGGTCTAAGATCCTTATTGTAGTATATGATCAAGCATGTTACCATCCTGATGGCTTCCCTATTATCCTCATCTTGAAAAAAAAGACATTTAATTTGAAGTTGTTAGTTTGTTTTCTTTGTGTAGGGGCTAGAATATCAGAGTCAATATTCAATTTTACAGAGATAGGAGAGTGGTCAAAGATACTAGTAGGAGTAACACAAATTGGGGAGTGGTCACCCTCTGCAGATGTGGAGAAAAAAGAGGCATCAAAATACACTTTGTCCAATCTACAGTAGAGCCTATGCTGCCCTGATTGGTTATTGCACCATGTGAACCAAATGTCTAAAAAAGATTCTTTCCTATTAGCAATAGGATCCACTAAGTTTAGTTTTCTCTTAAATATGGACCAGAAGAAGAGTTCACTTCCCTTCCACTCTACTTTTCTACCTTCATCCTTGTCACCCCTATTTTCAACCATATTAAAGTCACCAACAAATATCCAATGTGCCTTGGGTAGCTCAAATGATAACCAATTCCATAATTCAACTCTCTCCCTATAGTCATTCGAAAATATTACAAATGCCAAACAGTTTGTCATATCCATTATTCTTGAGCAGTATCCATAGATCCCTCTAATAGGGAGAGAGCCCATTGGTCACAATGTTGTCACTCCAACAGGGACCAACAAGAATTGCAATCCCACCTCTACCCCTCTCATGGTTAGAATGGAACCCAGTGGCTTATTTTAATAAAAAGTACTAGGACTTTTAATTAAACCCTATAATTCAAGCAATTAAATGTTTTAATCTTGGATTGAGGATATGGTTTAACAAGTTGATTTAATTATGCAAGCAACTTTGATTAAATACTTTCATTATTAAGGTCTGGCAATAAATGCCTTTGATTTGGGATTTTTAAGGCCAATTAATCAGATTAGGGGCTATGGGTTTACTAGACCAATTTTAGGTGATTACAATTTCCCCTCTTTGAATCGATGTGCGAGTAGTGCATTGATTCAAAGAACATTTGATGATAGATCAGGAATAACTTGATGTGAAACGATGAAACTATCCCACATATCATAATCGATTCTGAACTTGATCGAACGAAGATTGATTGAAGATTGAAGATATCAACTCTGAACTTGAATGAGAGAAGATTGATAGGGAGATCTGAAGATGTCAATTCCGGACTTGATTGAGCGAAGATTGATAGAAAATTTTGAATACTCAACTTGATGTGAAGCGATGAAACTGAATATATGTCCCAAAGCAAATTTCCCAATTTTCGGATTGGTTTGAATGACTAATCAACCTTATGTGGTGCGGTGAGATTAATTGACATTTGATCGATTGCCTAGGATAATTGACTTGATATGGGTCATGATGAAGCCAATTACTTAATTAAGAGGTGTTATCAGATTGATGTGATGTACTGAAACTGATATGCCCCTAAAGATTCAAGTGACGTGATGTGAAGCGATGAAATCACTTGTGTAGGAAGGATCCTAATTTGATATGGAGCTCTGATGCCCCCAGCAATGAAGCTTGTTGATTAAATCAAATTACTGATGTATTAATGTTGCCCCCTCAGGATCAAAATTGGAATGTTGTTAGGGCGACAAGCATGATTGTGACTGATTTAAAAGCATCAATTTAATCGAATTAATCATGATAAGTTCACAGAAGAATTAGATTCAAGCTTGATTTGAGATCTGGTTGACCAATTTTGATCGAGAGTTGACTTGGGTTGACCAAGGTTGACTTTATTGGATTGAAATAGAGAATGCTTGATTCATTTGATAAGGAATGATATTGAGTAAGAATCTAGTGTTGATAGCATCAGCGATCAACTACATTGGATTAATAGGTTAACTTGCATTTTTTATTGGAAAAATGACGTCAAATTTCAATTTTGATCCTGAAAATGGATTCAAGACTGTCCAATTAGCTAAGGGTATGATTTTCACATTAATTGGACCAAGTTGAAAATTAGGTCAAAAACCTATATAAGGGCCAAAAGGGTCATTTTAATTCATTTTCACTCCTCAATTTTAAAATTTCAAAAACCTTCTCTGAGCAAAAATGGTGGTCTGATTCGAGTGCATGAGGAGGCACAACTAGCACTAGAACTATCTGCCTCCAGTAAGTAGTCAAAAAACCTCTTTGTTGATTCCATTTTTGCAAATTTTCATTGAGTTTTCCAAATTCTTGAGTCATTTTTAGGTTGACAGGATCATTTCGTCGTATGGCACGGTGAGGGAACTTGTATGACAAACTGCTTCAAAATATTTTGTCATATGGGCCACTTAGATTTTTCGTATGGTAGACACCCATGACTCGTACAAGGCTTTTCTTGAAAGACCAAAATGTCATCTATTGTTATAACATTTGTCATATCAAAGTCTTTTATCGTACTATCTGTAATCCTGACTCGTACGAGTTTTCATGCAGTGACACTATTTGTACTTTGTCGTATGAGAAACAGTGAGCATTTTTTAGGTCCTTAGTGTAAAAATTTGTCTCTTCATCTCATAAATTTGGGTTTCTTGACATGTTCTTCAACTTATCTAACCATCATTATACTTTTATTCAGCATTTGTAGCTCGATTTCGCTTGTTTACTGATGGTTTCCCATTGTTTTTCTTTTACAGGCACAACTACCAGATATACAGTTCTGATCCACCTATCCTCTAATCATGTAGTTAGTGAGGAACTTATCAGATGCACAAAGAGGACACACTGGTGAGTGTGGGTTTGGTTGGCTTGTTCAGATACCTGACGGGTAAAAGTACGAAGCTGTGTCGCACTTGAGGACCTTTTTCATAGTTTTGGATGCAACAATTTTGACCGAAATGTTTTCAGTCGTACATACATGGTGCACACGTGACGCCATGTGGCGTCGATGTGACAAATGTGTTATGGTCAAAACTGTTTCGACCGGAACCATTAAAAACCACACATACCCTGAAATTTTCTTAGAGCGGCTCATTTGTACTGAGCGCCTTCTGAGAATTGCGGAGCGGATTTGGAGATCTTTGGCCGAAAATAGGTAAGTTTTTTTTTTAATGTTTTTAAGTTTATTTTGTTAAATTAATGTAGTTGTTGTATTATTTAATATTTTTTTTATTTTGTTATTTTTAATTTTAGAAAATAAAAAATAGCGGTATATGTAGATTTAGTTTTTTTTTAGTTAAGATAATATGTTTGTTAGTTAGTTAGTTAATTAATTTAGTTTTATTACATATGTTTCAAAACATTAGGAAAATGTTACAAAACATTCAGAAAATGTTACAAAACATTAGGAAATTTTTACAAAACATTAGAAAAATGTTACAAAACATATTAAACATAACATTGTAAACATTAAAAAAATATTACGAAAATGTTACATTAAAACCATACATTAAACTAGGCTAGTTGTAACTCAAAGCGTCTACAAAATCGGACACTTTAACCATATTGAACCCTGGCATGAAACCAACATGAAACTGAAACATAAATCAACATAAACCTTAACACTAAATTATTTTCCTTTTGAACATATGTATTTGTGTTTTCTTTTATCTATTTTATCTATCATGACATGGCATTAGCTAGAAACTAACATGAAACTGGAACATTAACCAACATAAACCATAGCACTAAACAAACATGAACCCTAACCATGTAAACCTAATTTAAAAGTAGATCCCTAAACCTAATTGATAAATAAACTTTAACATGAAACCAACATAAACCCTAACCTAAAACTAGAACATGAACCAACATAAACCCTAACGTACTAGAAACCAACATAAACCCTAGCATGAAACCAACATGAACCCTAACATGAAACTGGAACATGAACCAACATAAACCCTAACATGCTAGAAACCAACATGAACCCTAACCATGAACAAATTAACCCTAAACCTAATTGAGAAATAAACCAAGTTGATCCGTAAACCTAAACATGAAACATTAATCTAGGCTAGTTGTAAACCTAGACAAAATTGAACCATAACTCAAAACCTCTTTTTCATTAGAAAATATGTACATGTATGTATATGATTTTAAATTATTTTTATTTCAAATGCATATGCATTCAAGTGTTTTCAAATTTATTTATTTGTAACACATGTGTTTAAATATATAAGTAAATTAGAATTGGACAATGTACATGTGCAGAGATCTATATATATTTTTGTTTATACTTTCGAGTATATATCTATTTTTCCTATCACATGGCATCGGGTAGAGGGGCATCACCTGCAGATTCTAGAGAGGCTAGTGTTTAGGGGGTGGTAGTGACCGCTCTTCTCATAGATCTGTTGATTCTAGAGAGGGCATGGAGGAGTTATTCACTAGTACAATAGCTAGATTAATACGAGCTATTGAGGTTCTCGATAAGAGGATTCAGTCATCCACCACCCTTCCTAATAGGGATAGGGTGAAGATTATTAGAGAGTACCTAGTTCGTATGATTGACATAGTTCAATCATACAACCCTTATGATAGCATATCTATTGATACATTCTATACTTCTCTCTCTCGTAGCATCACTGGCGCTGTGAAGTATAGACAGGTTGACTCAGAGGTTTCCACCGCTATGGTGAAGACCATGTTTCCTCATTACCAGGACAGAGCTCAGGTGAGAGGTTATATAACTAATTGATGTGAGGATGACCTTTTTGCACCATTTATATATCCTTGATGGTTGGTTTCTCATCATAGATGACCCTAGAAGGATGAGCTTCCACTATATTTATGAAAACAATTGTTTGCAGAATTTCATTTGCACTACGATGTTGATTATACAAATTTTCTCGGTCATGTTGGGCAGGGGAGGGGGAGATTATCTGACAAATTTAGAGGGACTAATGCCCCAGTCCCTGCTAATAAGCGGGCAAAGGTGGGTCCATACCAAAAGGTTTGGAAATGGCAACTGTAGGACAGAGTATACCAGATGGTAGGATCGAGAGAGATGTATTTTCTAGCATTACGAGTATCATGATACAGGTTCAGGAGATGTCATCTGATCATTTGGGGAGATACATGTTGTGTTCCCATTTTAGCATTCCTCCACCTACACAAGATGAATCTTCTAGTGATGATCCGTACCAAATATTAGACATACCATCTCCCTTAGAGGTTGCAGTTATATCATATTTAGACCAATTGCATCATATGGACACATGTTTATCCAGTGTTCTACTTTGCGCATACCAGGCTTTACAGATTATCGACAGGGTTCCTCTCAGGGAGGTCCCATCATTTTCCCCCACCATTCTTAGTAGATCTACTGGATCAGGTTCTCAGGGTGCACAGAGACAAGAGGATATTCCTGCACCACCTAAAGCTCCTTAGCAGATTGTAGTTGACGAGGATGCGCCTCACCAGTCTACTCAGGCCACTTCATCATGTTCAGTTCATCAAATTTTTACCACCTTGCTTACAGATGACTAGATTGATCTCGTAGAGATGTCCTTACATGACCAAATTGATCTCGGTGATGTGTCCTTACATGATTTAGATTTGAGCGCTATTGGGAGAGCATTACATGCTGCTACGGTATATATTTATTTAAATTTTGATGTATTTAAAAAACTTACACATGTACATAAATAATTTGAATTAAAATTTTGATGTGTGTGTGTGTGTGTTCTCTAGAGTATGCTGGATAGTATGGATCCATATAAAGATTTACAGACTCCTGGCGATCTTGTGCATCATGATAGACAGGTAAATTTAGACGTTTGTTCAAACATAATTTTTCTATGATCATAATAATTTAATTTATTGTACATGTGTGTATGCATGACAGATATATTTATTTTATTGCACACAGAGATCAAGAGGAGGTGGACCATCATCAGGTCACAGATCAGGATATGGTCCTAGTTGAGCACACATGCTATTTTAGATATTTCATGTTTCAAATCTATTCTAGACATTTCATATGTACATGTTATTTCAGACACATCTATTTTAGATATTTCATATACGTGTTATTTCAGACATATATGTACTTGTTATATGTTGGTATGTTACTTCATATTTTAGACATTACATATATACATGTTCATTTTAGTCATTTCATATATGTATGTATGTTATATGTGAGTGTGTTATTTCATATTTTAGAAATTACATATATACATGTTCATTTTAGTCATTTCATATATGTATGTATGTTATATGTGACTGTGTTATTTCATATTTTAGATATTACATATATACATGTTCATTTTAGTCATTTCATATATGTATGTATGTTATATGTAGCTATGTTATTTCATATTTTAGAGTTATTTTTATACATGTTTTGTATACATTATGTTATGTCATGCACAACCTTAACTTATGTAATAGACCATTAAAATACAATTAATCATAAACATCAAAGCATGCTAATGTAATGGACCATTAAAATACAATTAAGTAATCTAAATAATGTCATGTCTTAAGGGGAGGTCTTAAGGGGATGTCTTAAGGGGAGGTCATACATCAAAGCATACACATCAAAACATGCACATAACATATATATTAAAACCATTGAACCATTTTAAAATACAATTAATTAATCTAGATAATTTGTCATGTAAGTAATTTAAAGTAATTTAAAAGGGGATGTGGAGCAGAACCCCAATCTATATAAAAGGATCACACAAGGTTCAAGACCTAATCCAACAACCATACAATCTAGGGCTCTAACGAAGTTCCCAAAACCCACACACACAAGACTAGATATTTCCACTAGTCTTCAATACCCTTAAGGAACTATTAATCCACAACTAGAACCCACAAGTAAGGGATGAAACAGGGTTCCACAAAGGCTATACACTTTATTTAGATGCTATTAAATACAAATCTCACACCAATTCACTCTCAAGACACTATCAAGGCATCAAGGTCTACAAAAGGCTACAAGGAACAAAAATGGATTTAAAATAGAAAATTACTTCAAAGTACACCAAACTAAGTCTTTTTTATCCTCATATGTTCCAAACCACTCACCCTCGATACCCTCCAAGTTAGGGCCTATGACCAATCACCCAACTCCTTGAGCACACAAATCTCTCCTAAGCCTAATAGATAATTAGGCCTCCATTTACAAAGCATCTTAAATTGATCTCAATTCCCAACCAAAACTATTGGGACATGTGTAGGACCACAATAAACCTCTAAATCCTTGGTTTCAAGTCTTCATTCCACTCCTGGGTTGAGTTGTGCTTCAAATACATAACTCTGGACAGTCACATTGAGATACCTGTCCAGAGGGTTTAACCATTTCTCCTTCCATCAATCTCCTCCTAATCTGAGACCACAAAAATATTATAGTAAATCCTAAATCCCTTCTTTCCACCAAGGCTTAGGATTTTTCCATGGTGGAATCTCTTAGAAAGAGGATTTTTCTCTCGAAACCCGAGGTAGGGCCTTCCTGTGACCAGTGAGCGATCAAAACACTATAACTTTCGATCCCCTCCAATTCAAGACTTCAAGCTAGTTGAAAACTTCAAGTAATACTCCAAGAAAAATTATGGTGTCCTTCAGTGGTGCATTGGGATCTGTACCAATCCATACAACTCAGAATACAATTGATATTACAAAGAAAATGGTTGATTTTATTGATTAGAAAGATGCAATTCTACAATAGGTTCACTCCAACATTGGAGTAAGGTTTTTCAACCTTCTAATACATCTTCCAATCAGTTCCAACCCACAAAGGTGGTTGTAAACATTGGAATTCAAAAGTTGCAACTTTTCAACCAAAAGTTGCATTATGCAACATGACAACATTGACAACTTTTGACAAAAGATGTCAAATGTGCTAATCCTTGCAAAGCTTGACTCCTAGACTCCACTAAAGACCTTAAAGAGGTTATTTGAACATTTTGAACCTTATTTAATTGTCCTAGACTATTCTAACCCATCCTACCCAATTCTTGTCCAAAATTGACTAAGGTACAGACAACTTAGGCTTATAACAATACCTAGTTCCTACTTGTCTCTCAAGTAGGAATTATTGAAAAACTTTGGATCCTAGATCCAATAAGTAATCTAACCCTCTAACCCTTTGATTTTGTATCAACTGGTGTGCTTGAACTTGATGGATTTGAGGGTGCTCCTGCACTATACTCTCGGGGTGTATTGATCTCAAGTCCTCTTGAGATGAGTTCCTGCAAGCTTGAACCATGTTTCTGCATCTCTTGTTCATCCATCCAGACAACTTCTTCATCAGGACTTCCTTGCCACTTGACTAATTATTTCTTGTAAACATTCTTTCTTGTTTGCTTAATGATCTTTGTATCCAAGATATTGTCAAGCATCTTTGGATCATGGGAGGGTATCCCTGCAACATCTTCTTGAAGTTCTTCTTCCTACACTTCTGTACCTACATTCACATCACCTTTATAGGGGGTCATATCACAAAAAATAAATATAGGGGATATATGAAGGTGTGAGGGCAATTCAATTTCATAAGCATTCAACCCATGTTTCTTCAACACCAGACAGGGTCCTACTTTTTTCATAAGTAGTTTAGTATGCTTTCTCTTGGGCAATCTCTCCTTTCTCAAGTACACCCACACCAAATATCCAACCTACAACTATACATCCCTTCTATGTTTATCCTTGGCTTGTTTATACTTCTCTGCACTTTTCTCTAGTGCCAATTTCACTGAGTCATGAATCTCCTTCATACTCTCGGCAAATTTTTCACCATGGGCACTGACTGGAGTGTTTTGTGGAAGTTCTCTGAGTTCCAAGATGCCTCTTGGACTTTGTCCATATACAATATGAAAATGAATTTTCCTATTTCTCCTATTGACTGAATCATTGAAGGAAAACTTTGCTTGGGGTAGGAATGAATCCCATTTGTCACCATATTGCTTTGTCAAGCACCTAAGCAAGTTTCCAAGTGACTTGTTAATAACCTTTGTCTGTCCATATGTTTGGGGATGGTAGGCAGAGATAAAACTTAAATTGGTCCCTAACCTTTTCCATAAGGTCCTCCAAAAGTGACTAATAAACTTGACATCTTTGTCTGACAAAATAGTTTGTGGTAAGTCATGGATCCTAACAATATCTTTAAATAATAGATTTGCAATAGATGATGCATCATTGGTGCTCTTACATAGAATGAAGTGAGTCATTTTACTGAATTTTTCCACCACTACATAGATGTTATCATGTCCTTTTTGTGTCCTAGGAAAACCCATTACAAAATCCATACTACAACTCTCCCAAGGTCTTGTAGGAATAGGTAAAGGTTGATACAACCCTGCATTGGTAGATGTGCCCTTGGCCCTTTGATAGATTGTGATGACATGTAACTGTTTGAATGTTTGAAGATGTTAAGTTGATCACCAAAATGCAGAAGGATAATGCAAGACATTAAATCAGTTAATGGATTGTATTGTCATTGATGTCAACTTGATATAATCTAATTGGTTATAATCAAAGTGTCAAAGATTTTAGAGAATCAGAGAGATAAATATTATGCTTTCAGTAATGCATAAAATACAAGCATTCACTATGTGACTTCAAACACTGATGGTCAGTGGAACCCAACGGACAGAGATCATTGAAATTCAAGTCACAGTGATGCTCGAGAAAGAACACCGACGAGCAGAATCACAAGCATAATCGGCGGCTAGAAACATAGTGTAAACCAATGGAGAAGCACGATGAGAACTGGAGTGTTGACCGAAGCTATCAAAGAGTTAAAACACCGAAATTAACTTGAGTTCAGAAATGAAAAAATATCTAGCTAGCAGAGCCAAATATGGAATTAACTGGTAGTTATCTTTGTTTTCATCGACAAGATAAAGCCAGAGATAAGTAAAGGATTTAAAGATGTTTTGTCCAGTTGGCAAGAAGATCTCTGCGAGATAAAACAAGAGTTTTTCTTTAAATCTAATTGGTGAGAATTGTGGATCACGCCAAGATCAAGAAAATCAAGAACCTAACAATGGTGATATCATTTCTATAAAGAGAACTTAATTCATTACGAATTGTGTGGGTGAATGAATGAAAAGAGGATGTTGAAGAGAAACTGATGAAGAGCAACTTCATACAATCCTGATCAATCAAGCTGAGGAAAGAGCTAATTTTTTTTGTAGACACCGAGCAACAGAGCACAACATCACCGAGCAGAAGTAAAGTGGAGCAAAGGTATAAACAAAGATATATTGATCAAATTAGTTTTATGAGATTACAATATATCTAAAAATTTGCAAGTATAAGTTGTATATGTGAACAGATCATACTATTTCAGTTTAACCATTGATTCAGAAAGTCTCTTAACCAAGTGGAATTTAAAGATTCTTTCTATATTGAGATACATCCCAAGGAGTATCAAAAAGTTTGATCATGAAGATAGCATGAGATGCCAGATACCTATTGATAGGCCAAGTGAGTGTTTGATCAAGTAAGGTAGCATAGAGATGCCCGATATCAAGTGACAGACTAAAATTTTAAATCCTCTAACAAGGTCACACCTAATAGTGTGTTTGTAACCTTTAACATGGTTGGCTCTTCACCGAGCTCACTTCAAAAGAGTGAAAATTTTGGGTTACCGGTCCCAAGTGGTTTTTCCCTTAACAGGGTTTCCACGTTAAAAATATATGTGTCAATGTGTTTATGAGTAATTACTTTAGTTTTTTGCATTACACATAGCTAATTTGGATTGATTGGTATACTCTAGATAATTTATTGTCTTTCGGTAAATTAACAGACTGTTATTCGGTAAACATATAGTAGAAGGTTTAACAAAGCATTTCGAGCAGTAGTAATTTGATACAAGTATTTGAAGGCATTCATCTTATAGGAGTGAAGATAACTAGAGGCTTAATATTGTGGTACTAAGTTTTTGGGTTGATTATTGGAATATTTTTGAGGCCACTGATTCACCCCCCCTCTCAGTTATTACTAACAGATTGTAAATGTCTCCATAATCTTCCTTACTTAAGTCTAAAGCTTTGGCCAATAGTGAAATATTCTTACCTGTTCCAATATCTTATCCAAACCAAAGTGTCCTCCCATACTACCTGCATGCTTCTCTCTGATAATGTTTTCCCTCATTGAACACTTGGAGATGCATAACTTGTGTCCCTTAAATAGTAGACCATTTTGAATCAGAAAATATGCATACTCAACATGGAAAGCCTTAGAAAAATCAGAACACACTTGATAAATAGTACTAAAATCCTCATCATCCTTATACATGTATTTTAATGAATCAATCCCTACACTTTGAAGTTGAAATTATTTCACTACTAGAGTCCTTCTACTCAATGCATCTATCACCTAATTGGCAACTCCCTTTTTGTGTTTAATTGAAAAAGTGTAAGCTTGGATTGACTCCACCCATTTCATATGTTTATGGCCCAATTTTTCTTGACTATTCAAGAAGCTAAGTGCTTGGTTGTCTGTGAAGACAACAAATTCTTTTGGTAGGAAGTAGTTCCTCCATTTCTTCAATGACTAGACTAAGGCATATATTTCCAAGTCGTAAGAGGAGTATTTCCTATTTGTTTCATTCAATTTCTCACTGAAAAAGGCTATAGGCCTTCCTTCTTGGCTCAAGACAACCCCTACAACAAGGTCAGAAGCATGACATTCAATGACGAAAACTTTCTGAAAATCAGGAAACACTAAGATGGGTTTCTCCATTACCTTTTGCTTCAACATTTGAAAGGCTTCTTCTACTTTGGTCCACACAAACCTGCATTTTTCTCCACCTTTTATGGTCTCAAGGATGGGAGCACATAGTTGACTAAAATTTCTAATGAACTTTCCATAAAAGGATGCAAGCCCATGAAAACTCCCGACTTATGTCATTGTCCTAGAAGAGGGCCAACTTAGGATGGCTTCTACCTTCTCAGGATCCATTTTGATGTTCCCACCTAAAATCACAAAACCCAAATAGACCAACCCCTCTTGCATAAAATCATATTTTTCCAAGTTTATAAAAAGTTTCTCTTCATGTAATCTTTCAAGGACCAAGTTAAGATGCTTCAAATGTTCTTCTTTATCCTTACTGAAAATAAGGATATCATCAAGATATACTATGAAAAATTTTCCAAGGAAGGGTTTGAGCACTTCATTTATGAGCCTCATGAATGTTCTTGGTGCATTTGTAAAGCCAGATGGAATCACCCTCCACTCATATAAGCCCTCATTTTTTTTTAAGGTAGTCTTCCACTCATCTCCATCCGTAATCCTTATTTGGTAGTATCCACTCTTCAAATCCACCTTAGAATAGTACCTTGCACCTCCTAAATGATCCAATAGATCCTCTATCCTAGGCATAGGAAACCTATACCTAATTGTGATTCTATTTATTGCTCTAGAATCAGTGCACAATCTCTATGTGCCTTCCTTTTTAGGAGCCAAAAGTGCAGGCATTGCACAAGGACTGATACTCTTTGTTATCAACCCCTTATCTAGGAGTTCTTGAATTTTTTTTTCCATTTCTTTGTTCTATTATGTGGTCAACTTGTAAGCTACTTTTCTTGGTAGAGTTGCTCCAGGGATCAAGTCTATGTTACGACTTATTTCTCTGACAGAGGGTAGTTCATTAGGCAAGTCCTTGGTTACAATATCTTTGTATAGATCTAGAAGCTTTGCCACTTCCTTAGGACCTACTCTTCTCAAGGGTTTTACTTTCTTCTCAACCTTCTTAGGTCTATCATGCTTAGGTAGAATTACTAGGGAATAACAAGGGGTTCTTTCTACCTTTAAATTTTTCAAAAATTCCTTTTCACCTACAAATAGAAATTTAGAATCCTTTTGTTCTTCTGCATTATCAAGAAGGGGTAAGAAAGTTACCTTTTATCCTTTATAGATGATAGTATAGGTGTTCAACCTTCCATCATGGTGAGCCTCCACATCATATTTCCAAGGCCTTCCAAGTAGCAAGTGGCGGGAATCCATTGGGACAATGTCACAGAGCACTTTGTCTTTATATTTTCCAAGTTGGAATTCCACCCATGCTTGTTCCTCTATGAGAGTCTATTGGTTCTTTGTGAGCTATGACACCCTGTAAGGGTTTGGACGCAGTACCTTTCTCAACTTCAACTTCTTCACTGCCTCTTTAGACACTAAGTTGTCTGTAGATCCACTGTCTATCACCATTTTGCACACCTTGTCTCCACTCCTGCAGGTGGTTCTGAACAGATTCTTTCTTTGTGGGGGTTCTTGAGTGCTTGAAGCCTTCACCAAAGTCCTTGTCATCATGAGGACTTCCCCTTCTTTAGGTGGTGAATAAGATCCATGTGTAGGGTATCCTTGGTCATCTTCCACCCTAACCAAGTTTTCCCTTCTCTCTGTCTGATTGTTGGCCTTTTTTGGACACTTGGATGCAAGGTGCCCTGGTTGGTTACATTTGTAACATCTTGGAGGTCATCTCCTCTTCTCCATCTATAGGATCCTCTAGAACTAATTTCTCCAAAAGTGTTCTCTTGACTCGTTTCCCCAAAGCTTCTAGGAGTTTGTCCTCTCCCACTATTTGTTCCTCTTCCTCTATTTCTAAAATATCTATGGCCTCTTCCTCTCCCACCTTGTTCTTGCCTTCTTTTAAGTTTTTCTTCAACTTTAAATGCTAGTTGATAGCATTTTTGGAGAGTTTTAGGAGAACATAAACTTAACTCATCTTGAATTTTTATCCTTAGTCCTTCCATGTATCTTGCAAGTTTAGCACTTTCTGGTTCCATTATCTTAGACTTCATAGAAAGCCTATGAAACTCTTCTATATACCCTGAGATGTCCATATCCTTTTGTCTTAGAATTTTTCTTTTCTTATGAAGTTGAACTTCATAATCTTCTAGCACATAAGCCTCCTTCACCAAGGCTACCATCTTCTTCCATGTGCCTATTGGATTCTTATCCATCTTCACCCTCACTGCTTGAGTGAAGTTCCACCAAGTTAGGGCAGATCCCTTCAACTTGGACTTGGCTATTTTCACCTTTTGATGCTCTGGTATCTGCTCACAGTCAAAGAAACTAGTGAGTGCATCCATCCAATCCATGACTTCTTCTGGATCCATTTTTCCATTGTAGAAATGCAGATCAAGCTTAGTGTCCATGGTTCTTCTTTCCATAGACTTCAAAGTCTTCACAAGTAGCATTTGGTTCGTAGGGATCTATTATTCCTCCTGCTAAGGGGTTTATTCATCACTCCCCTCCTCTTCAACTCTAGAGTTTCCACTACTTCCTTTCTTGAATTGTTCCTTAAGCTTCTCCTTTTCTTGCCTCGTCCACTTCTTTCTGCTTCATGCTCTTTCACTACTCTTAGTAGTTCTACATTTGTCATTCTGTTTGGTAGTTCACTATCTTCTCCCCCATCTGACATGTTTGTAACTTGTCATCCTCCAAAGATCTACTAGTTTCTCTGATACCACTTGGAGCAGAGCCCCAAACTATATAAAAGGATCACACAAGTTTCAATACCTAATCCAACAACCATACAATCTAGGGCTCTGACAAAGTTCCCAAAACCCACACACACAAGACTAGATATTTCCACTAGTCTTAAATACCCTTAAGGCACTATTAAGATACAACTAGAACCCACAAGTAAGGGATGGAACAGGGTTCCACAAAGGCTATACACTTTTTTTAGATGCTATGAAAGATAATTCCCACACCAATTCACTTTCAAGACACTATCAAGACATCAAGGTCTACAAAAGGCTACAAGGAACAAAAATGGATTTCAAATAGAAAATTACTTGGAAGTCCACAAAAATAAGTATTTTTTACCCTTAGATGTTCCAAACCAATCACCCTCAATACCCTCCAAGTTAGGGCCTATGACCAATCACCCAACTCCTTGAGCACACAAATCTCTCCTAGGCCTAATAGATAATTAGGCCTCCATTTACAAAGAAAGTATCTTAAATTTATCTCAATTCCCAACCAAAACTATTGGGAAATGTGTAGGAACACAATAAACCTATAAACCATTGGTTTCAAGTCTTCATTCCACCCCTGGGCCGAGTTGTGCTTCAAATACAAAACTCTGGACAATCACATTGAGATGCCTATCCAGAGGGTTTAATCATTTATCCTTCCATCGATCTCCTCCTGATTTGAGACCACAAAAATACAATATTACATCCTCAATCTCTTCTTTCCACCAAGGCTTAGGATTTTTCCATGGTGTAATCTCTTGGGAAGAGGATTTTTCTCTCGAAACCCTAGGTAGGGCCTTCTTGTGACCAATGAGCGATCAAAACACTATAAATTTTGATACCCTCCACTTCAAGACTTAAAAATAGTTGAAAAATTCAAGTAATACTCTAGGAAAACTTATGGTTTCCTTCAGTGGTGTATTGGGATCCGTACCAATCCGTACAACTCATAATATAGTCAAAATTATAGAGAAAATGGTTGATTTTATTGATCAAAAAGATGAAATTCTACAATAGGTTCACTCCAACCTTGGAGTAAGGTTTTTAAACCTTCTAATACATGTTCCAATCAGTTCCAACCGACAAAGGTAGTTTTGAATGTTGGAATTCAAAAGTTGCAACTTTCAACCAAAAGTTGCTTTATGCAACATGACAACATTGACAACTTTTGACAAAAGTTGTCAAATGTGATAATACTTCCAAAGTTTGACTCCTAGACTCCACTAAAGACCTTAAAGAGGTTATTTGAACATTTTGAACCTTCTTAAGTGTCCTATAATATTCTAACCCATCCTACCCAATTCTTGTCCAAAATTGACTAAGGTAGACAACTTAGGCTTATAACAATATCGAGTGTCTCCTTGTCTCTCAAGTAGGACTTATTGAAAAACTTTGGATCCTAGATCCAATCAGTATTCTAACCCTCTAAGCCTTTGATTTTGTATCCACTGGTGTGCTTGAACTTGATGGATTTGATGGCACTCCGACACCAGGATGTCTTAAGGGGAGGTCATATATCAGAGCATAGACATCTTGAAGCACATGTACATGTAACAACATACATAAAAGCTATAATAACATACATAAAATCTATATATTAAAACCAATGAGCCATTAAAATACAATTAAGTAATCTAAACAATATCATTTAAGCAATTTAAAGTAATTTTAAAAAGGGATATCTTAAGGGGATGTCTTAAGGGGAGGTCATACATCAAAGCATAGACATCTTGAAGCATGTGTATATGTAACAACATACATAAAAGCTATAACAAAATACATAAAATCTATATAGTAAAACCATTGAACCATTAAAATGCAATCAAGTAATCTAAACAATGTCATTTAATGTTAATGTTTGTAGCTTCAGCCGTATGATCATTTAGAATACATATAATACTTATATATATATATATATATATATAATTAATTATGCAAAGTTATATTATTCTAATATAAGATTGATTAATGAAACATTATAATATTATAATGAATAGACATGTCCCATGAAGGGACATGTCTCTCATAGTCTCTTTCTCAATATAAATGAAAGAGAGATTGTTGCATTTGAAAAACACATACCATATACAATCTAGGCAGTGCTATTACATTTGCAGTGATCTTAAAATCTTATCATGGTATCAGAGCCAGACTACAAATGCAGAAGATAGACACACAATCAACAGACCAAAGAAAATAACATGGTTCTCTTTGACATAATACATGCACATAATTTATGTGTACATAAAACATGTAAAATTATGTCAATTTCATACCCTTTGCAAGTTTGAGGTCTATGCGCACAATTCCACGCATTATATTTTGGCGCAAATAACATCTATACCAATTTCAATATTATTAAGATTAACGAGTCATAATTGTTACGGCTTCCCTAAATCTGAAGTAATAGAGATATCTATGGATGGGAATAATAAGCATCAAAAGGCATTGAAGATTTCATAATGGATGCCAGTTTGCTTTAATACTAGATCGATGAATGTTATTTCTATGGAGAGAAGAAATCATGATATCCCCTGAGGCTTCTGTAGTAACCATCACACAACTTGGTGTTCATTACTTGTGTCGATGTGTGAAGATTTTTGTTAGAAATTACCAAGAACAAGTTTATACAAACAATACAAGGACAAATCAACCAGATTGATCCTTTATAAGAATCATGTAAGGGGCAATTGATGTCACCAAATGCGATGGAGAGAATAGAGCATCATTACCGTGAATAATAATATAGATCGATAGTCAATCATTGAATAATTAAGTGTTCTCATAAAGATGTTCATGAACATCAATATAAGGACAATAAGCCTCCAACTAATCCAAACCAATTATCGATCCAATGTGAATATAGATATTATGCCTTGTTCAATCAAAGCAAGACATAATCTAAACCCACACTCAGAATAATCAGAGAAGAAGATTGCCATATGTTGAAACTATGATGCTGTGAAATGCTTGTCACTGCTATAATCTTGGGAAATAATTATTAGTTATAACATAGACTATTAGGTATATGGAAGTGTTAATATCAACAATATCAACAATGGATTCATGGAGTGTCTTTCATTACAGATTGGCCTTCGATTGGCAATTTTCTGCAATAAATTAATGGTGAGTTATTTTGTTGTGTGATCTTGTGTTGGGTGAGAAGGATTCGATCATTGAAGAATGTCCCATGGCCTATGAGCGGTGACATCTCCAAATATGGTCACGTCACATGACAATGTGATTTCTATTAGAATGGAAATAACTTTAAAATGTTTTAAGAAAAGCTTGTATTTGTGTTTCAAAAGACATGATGATATTCTTTCAGGGACAAATATGTAAGAATTCAATCACCGATGGGATTATTATATGCACACCATAGAGAGTTTGTATGTGTCCTGCACATTGATTGTTAGGGTTCATAACCAAAAAATCAAATTTGTAAATTTGGAGTGTGGATGGTCATATAAACTCTGTCCTTATTGAGAAAGACAATAGATAACTTTAAAAAAAAGGACAAATAAATATTTGTGCAGTATTTCTCATTCTCACGGGTTGAGATTATTAATAGTCTCCAATATAGTATCCCTTATATATTCACTGAGCGAGAAGTGTGGGAGGAGTAGAAGAATTGTTGCAAGTGTTGCAATAGATCAATTTTTGGATAATGCAGAGGAAATGTTATCCATAGATGGAGAAGTCTTCCTAGCCAAAATTTCACATAGCCCAAGCTTCAATTGCCATAACTTATATAATGGAAAAACACAGTATTATATTGAAAGAGGTGATAGTGAGGATGACTTGGAGAAACACAGTGGTTGCCTTTATGCTCCCATTAAAATGGACACCTGACCCATTCGATGCAAGGTCATGCAGTGACTCTGACCACCACTCATATGCAAAAATCCTCGGTCTCTTTATGACCTCTATCTAAAACATTCTAAGGATCACATTCAATTTTCATTGAATTGCTTGCCAAATATAATCAATGACAAAATGACAATCACAATTATAATGGTTTTTGAACAAGCAGTCTTTGGATTCACCAAAGGTATGTAAGGGTGAAGTGATCATAGAGATTGTAGATGGGAAGACCCAACTAAACTTGATTGTTGTACATAATGACCTGGGAGAGATGGTGTATCCCCATCTCTCTTAAAGAAGCACCTAAGTGAAGTTTGGCATTGTTGGAAGGGAAAACATTCTGAGAAATCCCCATGACAACTTCTTCCACTAAACTCAATCTCCCTTATCTCTTTGCAACAATAGTTGACAAGAAAGCTTTTGAGTTTTCCACATTCACAAATTAAGACATCTCTCAATGAGGAAGAGCCTATACATTGAAAGGAGTTTTTCTTTGAAGAGGAGAAAATAACATTCAAAGAGAATCTAAAAATCTATTAGAAGAAACCTTGGATGAGAAGGTCAAGATGTTGATGCATGTACTTTAAGCTTCAGATGGAATCCAAATTATCATGAATTTTTGGTATTGTCAAGCCTGGGGATAAATCCATAGTTTATTACATTCACTTATGTTACTATGGAATCATACAAGTACATTTGTGTATGAGAAACTACTCCTACGAATAAAGTTATGATCAAAATTTCAATTATGTACCAGATGATGAGAGTCTCTTGGAGCAAGATATTTTTATGATTAGGGCCATGCATGTTTCCATAACAGAGGGAGCTACTAGAGTATCTCCCAAATGTGATTTTCAAAGATATTATTTTGAAGTGCAGGCCATATCAAGATGGTTTCCCTAGTGACCAGGAAACTATAAAAAGCCAAAGGATTGAAATTCAAAAGAAGTAGTTCCATGTATGTGGGCTAGAAGGATTTTATGCATATATCTAGGTCATGATATTCCTAGATATATGGATAATTTGTTGGATCAAAGGGAATTCAAGAAAAGAGTTTGATGCAAACCAAAGAACAAAGACACAACTTGCTGGCAGAAGGTTGATATTAGATTCAGAGGGAGCCTCATAGTTTATCTAAAAGTAACCTTGGACGAGGAGGTTAGGAGGTTGTTGCAAGACCTTTAAATTTAAAGAGAGCATCTAGAGGATCTGATTCATTATGATCTCCAAGGAATTTGGTCATATTGGTTTAGAGGGAGTCAACAATAAAAATGGTTTTTGCAGTCAAAGGACTATGATCATGAGATTGAGTCCCATGTGTGCTAGCTGAAATGCCTTTATGCTAACTCTTACATAACTTGGGGTTCACCAAGAGTGATGTAAACTATATAAGAGATATAGTGCATAAGTATGTTATTAAAGGTACATTATCACTATAAAACATATGGCTGATGTTCTCACCAAGTCTCTTGATAGAGAGAAGGTTGTATACTTTCAAGATAAATTTGGTATGTTGGAGAATGAAGCCTTAGATGAAAAGGAGTTTCAACACCTGTGATCTATTATTTTGTATGTTATTGAATTCTTTTCTTTGAGAGAGAAGTATAAGGTGAAAATCCTTGTTTCCACCCTCTGGGATGATCCATAGTGGATTCAACCTCTAAGATAAGTCAAGGTGGATGTCATATGTGTGACTCCATGACTTATGGACCCACCCATCTTGTGTAAATTTCTAAAAGGTGATGATTTTTTGGTTATTGCACACTTGTATTTAACATTATAAGGTGATGATCTTATAATGATATCATGCTGACTTGGTATCATCTTGATTCATGGATGTACCATGATTCGTTATGGTAGGCATTATGTAATGTAATGTCAGTGCACATACCATAATACAGGTATATAATGAGAATGTAATGTTCTTGATCATATTATATCCTTCATATCACGAGTTAGGTGATATGTAAATTGGGTATCACGTGTTAGGTGATATGTAAAACTTGGTATCACGTGTTAGGCCATTCCTCAAATCACAAGCTAGGTGATATGTAAAACTATGTATCACATGTTAGGTGATTCCTCATATCACCTGTTAGGTGATATGTAAAACTTGGTATCATGTGTTAGGTGATTCTTCATATCACGTGTTAGGTGATATGTAAAACTTGGTATCACGTGTTAGGTGATTCCTCATATCACGTGTTAGGTGATATGTAAAACTTGGTATCACGTGTTAGGTGATACTTCATATCACAAATTATGTGATATGTAATTTATTTGTATCCGTATGGATCATATTAGGATCCTTCTGAACTTAGTATTACATATTGATTGGACCGTATGAGAAATGTCACGTAGTGACATATCTCTACGTAAACTTAGTATCCATATGGCAGACATCATGAGACATAATGTCATTGCACATACCATGGATATTTTATGAGCTATGGTGAATATCACATGACTTGATATTCTTGCACATACCATATCTCCTAATATCATAGTGAGGTGATATCTCCTCTCTTTCAAAATTAATGGATTTATTACCTTGATGGATTTTATCTTTTGTAGCTAAGAGGGAGTGTTGATGTTTTGTGTAGCTATGGTGAGGGTCATAAGTGTTGACAAGGGAGACCACTATACATTCTGTTTGATCATCCGCCCTAGCTAAGAGGGACTGCTAATGTTTGTAGCTTCAGGCGTATGATCATTTAGAATATATATAATACTTAGATATTGATTAATAATATATATATATATATATATATATATATATATATATATATATATATATATATATATATATATAAAATTAATTATGGAAACTTATATTATTCTAATATATGATTGATTAATGAACATTATAATATTATAATGAATAAACATGTCCCATGAAGGGACATGTCTCTCCTAGCCTCTTTCTCAATATAAATGAAAGAGAGATTGTTGCATTTGAAAAACACATACCATATACAATCTAGGGAGTGCTATTACATTTGCAAGGATCTTAAAATCTTATCATTTAAGTAATTTAAAGTAATTTCAAAAAGGGATGTCTTAAGGGGAGGTCATACATCAAAGCATACACATCAAAACATGCACATAACATATATTAAAACCATTGAATCATTTTAAAATACAATTAAGTAATCTAAATAAGTTGTACATGTAAAATCATTGAACCATCTTGAAGCACATGTACATGCAACAACATACATACATAAAAGCTATATATTAAAACCATTGAACCATCAAAATACAATTAAGTAATCTAAACAATGTCATTTAAGTAATTTAAAGTAATTAAAAAAAGGGATATCTTAAGGGGATGTCTTAAGGGGAGGTCATACATCAAAGCATATACATTTAAACGTGCACATAACATATATATTAAAATCATTGAACCATTTTAAAATACAATTAAGTAATCTAAATAATCTGTACATGGAAAATCATTGAACCATTTTGAAGCACATGCACATGTAACAACATACATAAAAGCTATATATTAAAACAATTGAACCATCAAAATATGCATTATAAAATAATACATAATTTACCAAGCATGCATAACTATAGAGTTCAACCCGTAGAGTTCAATAGCATATATCCAATATCCAATATCCAATACATTAAATAAGAATTCAAACTGTAGAGTTTAAGTATGAAACTACAAGAACTACAAAAAGAAGTTTATCCTAAAGCTCCTGATACATATAGTCTGGATCCTCTTTGTCTTTTATTATCTCCAAAAGTTTTTCATGTTATTCAATAGGCAACCTCCACTTTTGATTGTCGCGTCCTCTTTTTTGCAATGTCTCAAATTGCAACTTTGTTGCTATAACCAAGTGACTATAATGTAGAACTTTTTGGCTAGACATATATTCCAGAAATTGAACACCATTTTTGTCTATCTTTATTTGATGATAATATGTTCCTTTAATAAAAATTAAACTAGTCAGATATGACTGTCCATCACCATCTATTATTTCTTCTGGCAACTTGTATTTTTCTTTTGTGCATCTTAGTAGATAATAATCTACACTTTCCGCATTGTCAGTATCCGCAATCACAACAAAAATATCACCTATACAAATTCATATTCTATTAAATTCAAATAAAAAGTTTAAGATAAAATTTGAACATCACTTGCACAATTAATTAAATTTAAATAAAAGAACATGTATGTGCATGCAGTTGTAACAACTAAATCAGAAACATGCTCATAATCAGCTGAATATATAGGATCATGAATGTTTATGTCAATGTCATCATCTTCATAAGGAGACATTCTAATTAACTCCTTCATATCCCATCATGAAATATATCCATTTGCAATATTCTCACATTGACTCATTGGATTATCCTCAACACAGTCAGCATAGAAACATTATTTTTCTCTTACTTGAATCAATAGAGGCTTGTGTTGTCTTGTACTCATCAATTGATGTAAACTTATAATACCAACAATCCTTTGACAATTGTAAGGATTAGATCGGTCTATATCTGTTACAAATATGAAATGAAAGTTGCACATTTTTAGATCAACAATTATGATAACATAGATGGACAAGAAATTAAATTTTAATTTAGAATTTTCCAACAAAATATAAATTACCTTTCACTTCCCAAAAATAACGTTTGTTGTATTTGGGGTCCCGACTAGCAAAATGATTATGACACCATTCAACAATTTTGTTTGAATTCTCTATCATGTTACCTGTAAATGTCTGAACTATCAGTTTAAAGCAAATGGATCTAAGTGCACACTTCACACACGCTCTTGCTCCATCGTGCTCTCCTTTTCCATGTCCAATTTCAAAATAAGTTCCACAGAAACTTAACATTGCGTCTAGCATGTTGCATAGCTAGCCAATTAATAGCTTTTACGGATCTAAATTGTCTTGCAAGATTAAGTTGTTGTTAGCAAGATTATGATCATTTAATAATTTAACAAGTAATCAATGAGAATGAAAATGAATTGAAGTGCATACACTTACCTGCACAACCATCAGATTAAATCCAATGTTGTGAAGCCTTTATCTCGCACTTCATAATATCTTCAAAATACATTGCGAAAAAATGATTCACATAGCTCCTATCACGAACCTTATCATCGTTGATATAGAAATGAACCTCCTTGATGATAATGCATTCATTTGGATCAGTACTTTCTACCTCATCCAAATTAAATTGTGCGTCACTTGCACAAATATTGTAACTTGCTTAGAATGATAATATTGAGCTTGAAGCTCTGATTGAGGGGAGAATGTATAGTTCTTAGAGAAATCCACAATTGAAAGAATACAACCAGGTGGAAAACAATCTTTGGAATCATGAAACTATTTAGCTTGCCATCGTGCACCATGACAATACTAGATACATGGATAAATTATAGTACGAAACCTGGTCATAAACTCAAGGTAGAGAAATTCACTCTCCTTCAATAGATTTTTTTTGGATTCATCTCTGGTCTTAGTTTGGTATATCTCATATTCAAATCTCTTCCACAAAACTGGCATTGAAACATTAATATTCTCAATTTTCAATGGAAATTTATGTAAATATCCACAATCACTACATGCACTCTTTATACATTGTACTTTGAAATCATCTGAATCTTCTGATTTATCACACAAAATAGACTTCACAAATTGTGTCATACTTCCAGGGATGACCATATCTGAATTAAGTAATGCCATAACTTTTTTATATGATTGCAAATATAGATGAAACTCAACATGATTTTGGAAACAACAAGTTTCACGTACTGTTGAGCATTTTTTTGACACAAGCCATTTTGCTAGGATCTCAAGAATTCAATTTCCTCTCTTGAAAGAATAACGAGGTTATTCCCAAGGTTCTCTGGGGTCAGGTCACAACCTGCTTGGTTACTCAGTTGAAGATAAATGTGAATGTTCACGAGGAGGCCTTTGCTGCTACATTCAAGACATCAAACTGCAAAACACTTTAGTTGATTTTGGTATTTTCCATTTTAACAAATATGGGGATTTTGATAAATAAAATGCAATTTTGTATTTTCCAAGGTGTTAGATTTTAGAATTTGAAAGACAGAAGAGAGTAACGAGAAAGTAAGCAAATGACTAAAAGGGAAATCCTACGAACATAAACCATTTGTAAACCCTTCCTTACGAATTGAATGATGGGAGAGATTTGGTGTAAACACACAAAGCATGAACTAGACCAAGTCATGATTCACTACCCCACGGATGCAAGCGTTTGGAGAGAAGACATATTCACTCGTGCAATATTTTCAAAATTGATCAAATCATGAAGCCACCAAGATGTGCGCACCCACGAGACAAATTTATCGTTAATCCCAAAGATGATCTCTTCCATGCATTCATCACAGCAAGGTAAAACAAACAACAACAAACTCCAACTAAAAGAAACACGAATTTGAAATACAATAAACAAGAGGCTCTCTAAAAATAATGAATAATGCAAGCATACATTCAATAATTTTGCATAGGTAGCAACAATTCACACACCATTAATGAAGCACCAAATGTATCTTTATTTCCTTAGGAATCTAACCCTTTACATTGATTTGTGATTACAATATATAGAATTTGATCCACAACTCTGAATTCTGAATTTAGGGCATTAGAGAGAAAAATAAATTAAACTAAAACTTTACTGAAAGGGAAACTATTCTTAACTAACACTAGACAACTCGCATGGATCCATGAACCCATTTACAATTAGTTTTCCCATGCAAGGTGGGTCAAACTCGCCAAGAAGAGAGAGAGAGAGAAAAGAAGGAGGGTTTCTTCTGAAATCTTGGAGTCTTCTTCTTGTTTCTGGAAGTCTTTCTTGGAATATTCATTTGGAAGCTCTTCTGGCAGTGGAGAATAATAGGGAACCCTTAGTCCCTTCAAAACAAACTCAAGTTGACCATCAATTAAATCTGGAGTTCAATTGGTGTGGAAAAAATGTGATCTCCCTGGAAACACCCAATTTTTTCAGGCCTTGACCTCAACTCTGAAACTGTTTTTTTAGTGTCAAAATCTCTAAGTGTTTATCATCAAAACCTCAGTCTAAAGTTCAGACTTGTCAGAGGCTGGAAAGGCCAAAAAATATAGAAGGTCGAAAAGACTGAAAACTCAGAGGGCTGAAAGGCCAAAAATCCTGAAAGGCCGAAAGGCCAAAGAACTGGGTTGTTGGCAGGGCCAAAAGGCCAAAAAATCTGAAACCTGCCTTAAGGAAATATTTTAAGTGTTGGAGATTTCTTCTTCAAAACTGCTTTGTGGTCCAAGGGGTCAATTTGGGAATACCTATGGGTGTGCAGCCCGAAGCCTTTGTATGATCTCCTGAACTTCTTCATAGTTTATATCCTTCCTCTTTTCCCTATTAACCTTCTGTTCCTACTTCTCTTTGAAGGTCATTAGATTAGATAGCTAAGAACTAGATCTCTTCTACGTGATTGGTCATCTTCATCATTTCTTCCTTTGAATAAAATAATTGTTGCAGGGCTTCCTTGGTCTCTGCACCTACCATGATGTCCCTTAATTGCTGGACCACTTCTTTGGATGGTCGTAAGACATGTTTATCTTCATCTCGGTATAAATCAAGGCTGACCCCAGTGAAGAAAGCATCTATTTCCTCCACCCATTCCAAGACTTCTTTCTATTTATCTAATATGGAAGCTTGATATTTCTCATAAATGTTAACTATCTTGGTTATGTGCTTGATCCAAGTCTCAAATTTCTCTAGTTCTTCACCCTCATATATCTTTACCAGGATTTGGAAGCACCATTTTCTGATGATCTGTAAATCTTGGAGGGCGGATCTCCATTTGCTTGTCTCAGATTCTAGGCCACCATCATCTGTCATCAAATCTATCAGATTTGTAGCCTCCACTAGAATAATCCTATAAGGTCTGAATATTTTCTTGATGGCACCTTCCCCGTATCGCTCAAAATCCTCCTTCCAATCTACACTTGCTTTGATGAAGGAGGGGGTTAAACTTGCCGGTAAGTATGGGGTGTTTCTTTTATCCAACACTGTCTATAGTGAGGCCTCCAGTCAGTTAGGGTCGATGGGACCAACCATTTTGTGGATGAACCTCTTCAAGGCTTCATTTTGTTCTATCAAGGCCTTTATGGTCTCTTTGTCCTTACTCATAAAACCTAGAGCATGTTTGAGCCCTAAAGATGCTAGCATCTTGCTCCCTTCCCTGGTAGGTTCCCCCAAATCTACCTCTTCAAATGTATAGTCTTCTGAAGTAGTTTGGGCTTGAGAGGTGCTGGTGGATGGGACTGCAACCTATGCCTTCCAGTGTCCCCTAGTGTCATGAGTGACATAGGACATTGTCCATGATGGTAATATGATTTTTGTTTCATGAAAGGCTTTCCCTAAGGATGCTATATACATGTTTTCCCCTTCATCTTCATCTAAACAAGTTCTTCTCCTAGACTTGATTTCTTTGGCAAACCAGGTGGGTCTACTAGATGTAGTGACCAGCTCATATGGGGTAATTTGAAGAATTGAATCTAAATTTTGAGACCCTGGAGTCACTTCTTTGTCTGGCCCCTCTTCTTGTTCTTGTCTCTATTCCCCTTCACTCTCTTTTCCTTGGCATTCTTCTTCTTGTCCCCTTTATTCTTCTGCCTTATCTCCCTCTGGCATTGCCTCATCTTGTTTTTCCTAAATTTTTTCTTCCTCTCCTGAGGAAATAACCAAGGCTTTGGTATTGAGACCAGTCATAACCCCCAATGTGGTTTTGAAGGTTGATGCAGCCTCTCTAGTTATTGATCCTCCTAGTGTCGGGATGTGGAAAGTCAAAGGGCTTGGCGATGGTGGAGTAGGTGTTGGGAGGTTTGGGATTGGAAATGGAAGAGTAGTTGGTGGAGCTATGAGAAATGGGGGTGGAGTAGGAATAGGAGGTGGGAGAGTAGTTAGTGGAGTAGGAATGTGAGGGGGCATTATAATAGTATTGATCTCTGCTATAGGCTCATTGGTAGTCACTCCTTTTATGATTGGAGACTCTTGATTTTTGGAATCCTGATCTGCTTTAGAACTATCTCCCACCTTGGGTGTATTTGGCTTCAGATTAGTAAATTGAGTGGGAGGTGGAGTTAAGATTAACTGTGGTTGAAAAAGAGAAGGACCACCTACTTCATATCCAGTTGCATAATCCGGTGTATCCTATCCTTGGTCTAAGAATCCTTCTAGACCTTCAAAGTTTGATATTTGGAACTCGTATGATCCTAGAGCATCTAAAGGGTTATCTTGATCTTTAGGATCCTCTTGTTGTTTCTGACTAGTCTCCTTTTCTCTCCTTTTTTGAGACCTTGTCCTTTTCACTAGGGGAACTTCTTCCTCTTCCTCTCCTTGCAGGTCTTCCTATACGGTTTCAAATCGGGGAGATGTAGAAGTTTTCTTCCTCTTATATGTCTTCTTCCCCTTTCTGGTGGTAGGAGGACATTGTCCAGAGGTGGAGGGTCCTTCATTAGATGAAACCTGTGTTGGCCCTATGGGGGGATCTATTTTCCCAGTCATTCTTGTTTTAGGAGCCTTGGGCCTTGGGTTTGATCTGTACTTTACTGCACCTTCGTGGCCATACACCGTGCTTGGATTTTGTGGTGGTGCCTTCTTGTATTGTGGCACTATATTTATCTCTCCACACTGTTTTTCCACCTTCTTGGGTGGAGCCATCAATGTTTTCACAGGTATTGGGCTCATTTTGTATAGCCTCTTGATTCATTCTTCTATTGTTCTCATTACGTGCCTTGCCTAGAAATTTATGTCATCATTTTCATCTTTGTCAACCTCTGTGTTTATGCTGCGTCGGTCATATATCTTGTCATCTTTATAGATGGCCTCTAGGACCTCTTCTAAATCATACTCCCAAACCTTCAGGGGAATAAGGGTCTTTATGACTTCTTTTGCCAAGGTAAGAGTCATTCTACAATAATCCTGGATTTTGACCTCATGATCGTCCATGCAATTCATCCAGTGATCCTCCAGGTGTGGTTCACGAATGTAGAACTTGCCAATAATGTGGCTATATGTGCCTATAGGGTCAAATCAAGGCCACACTATGGCGTAGAGTTGTAGGGGACATTCATCCCATTTGAAGGCTAAATATTTACAGACCTTCATGTCCTGTAGGGTATATGGTCCCATTGAGATGGGAAAATCCCAACAGTGCTTCTTTTTGTGTTTTATGTGTTCATAGGCATCTGCGAGCTGCCGGGCCATTTCAAAAATGATTATCTAGCTGGATGGATATCTAGGCAACTTATTTGGATTCACAGTTGATTATGCTAGCCTAATGTACGTGAAGGTTATGAATTGTATGTAATAGGCACCTATGACCCTCACCTTAGCGGTTGCTTCCTCTGACATCCTTTTTGCAAAATCACCCTCAATAGATCAGATGATTGCAAAAATGAAGGCATCATTGACTATTCAATAGTCTGGGCTATCCTCTAACATTTTTGCCCTTTTCTGCAATTGGGGGTATATGATGTGAGGCCATGCATTGGGATCATTTAGGATCCCTCTCTTTATGAGTCTTGGGTAATCTGTCCTTGCTGCCAATAGGTACACCACATAAGTACTCATATAAAACTTAGGGTTGTGCTTTACCACCACCAGCTATTCATTCAACTTGTCACTGATGATGGTTCCCCAGTCAAACCTAGACCTTGGGCCCCTGAATCTTTCTATAAGGAGACTCATCCAATTCTCCAATTGGAATGATTGTGGTAACCCGTATACTTGGATTATCATTGTTATTGCTGCCTTGATGTCATCTTTCATGTATCCTCTCCTTAAGTCTATTTTGTCTAGCTTATTTTTGGGGAGAGGTTGCTCGAGGTAGTGATTATTGACTATTTCATAAGCCTCCTCTGCTTTGTTTCTGAACCATAAGTTTCCATTTTCTATAAAGAAGTCATAGAACTTGTCCACGCCTTTGTGGAGATGAAAAACATCTTCTATGACATCTGGCCTGGTATCCAGTACTGTTTGGCCCTCTCTATTCTGGACCACCCATTTGTCAGAGTCATAATGATTCACCAGGGTCATGATCAGTTCAGGCAAGGACACGGCTACCGGGTGGGTTATTGCACTAACCAGTCCTGCTAATACCAGGGAGGTACGATCCTCTAATCTCCCAGCTAGTTGGCCACATCTTGTTATGAAGTAATCTCATTCCACATTCCCGATATCAGTACCATTGATTTCACTATGCTTGTTGCTAATTTTGGAAGGGGGAATGTTCCCCTTGTATTGGTATTTCATGGGTGAAGTAGTCTTCTTCTCAGGCATTCCTTTAGTAAAACATGCAAGTATCAATATCTTATTTGAAGAACAAACTGAAAGAAAACTGACTAAACTAAGGAAACAAAGCAAAACTCTCTAAGTCACGAAGAATGCAGGTTTTTTGCATTTTCGGGGTTTCAGACGCCGAAGACTATTTCGGAGGCCGAACAGGCCAAAAGTGAGAAAAGCCATCATTTGAAGTGAGTTTGTTTTGGTCCTTTCGGCATCCAAAATTCTGAAGGTTTTACGGATGCCAAAGATCCTGAAACTTGAAGACTAGGTTTCGGAGACTTGGATCTGTTGGCATTTCGGAGGTCCAAAATGCTAAAAAGGCTGAGTCTCTGAAATAGCGATGAGAGACAGGACTTTCGGGGATTTGATCTTGTTAGTGTTTCATACATTGTGGAGGTCAAAAATATCGAAAGGGCCAAATCTCTGAAAATAAGATAGACGGCCACATGACCTGGTTTTTGGCCTTTCAAAGGCTGAAAACCTGTGACAAAGGTCGCGACTGAACAAAAACTTGAGGGCAAAACTTGAGTCGACACAGATGGACATCCTACAAAAATGAAGGTGCCCCAAAGGCCCTTAGATACCAGGGGATAAGGAGATCCGAACACCCTAGGCTGGACAAGCGCTACGAAAAAAAAACCCTAAAACTTAAAAAAGAAACTAGAGGAGGAGAAAGAAAATGTGAGGCAGTGAATGCGACCTACCTCAGAGGGGTTGGGAGCGGGGAGGATGACACAATGAAGTTAGGGGCACGCATGTGCATTCAATATCAAGGCTAAGGGTGAAAATCGCTGAAGCTGCAAGCTCCTGAGGAAATTTGAATCAAGAAAACAAAGTGATTTGAATTGGGGCCTTCGCAATTTATAACCTACAGGCTTTAACGTCAGCATTTTCGGTGGTTTCGGCTTCTGAAACACAAAAATTTTGGAGGTAGACACCTTCAAACTTTTGGTGTTTTTGGAGACTGAAAACATCAAAAGGACTGCCTTTTGGCCTTTCGGCCATTTCAGTGTTTCAGAGTACTATGGTCCTTGAAATGTCGAAAGGCTGAAAAGGTGCTTTCCCTTGTCTAACCATGCTGATGCCTATTCTTCTAAGGTTGACCAAGCGAGGACTCAAAAGGGGGCAAACAAGACCAAAAAACCAAAAAAACAAAAGAAGGGGGGTCCCCATGTTTAGAGGACCAAAAAATGGGGTGTGTGTTGTGGACCTATAACAAATAGCCCTGACAAAAGGAGGAATGACCAAGACATTTCTTTATCATAATTACTCTTTCGGGCTGTAACTTTGTAGTAGAACAAGGCCAAGAGGTGTTGGTGTCTACCAATCTTTTAATGACTTCAAATCCAAGGTTTTCTGCTGGTTTCTAGTGTGTGTTCATGTGTATTCATTCCTTGACCTTCGATTGTGGTAACCAAAACATCTTCCAGTTGCTCCTAACCTTTTCCAAGTAGACCAGGACTTCCCAGAAAAAAGCTTTGCTGCCAGTTAGGCATTCATAGCCCCGACAAAGTTTTCCCCAAATCCCAAGTATAACCTTGCTCTACTGCCAGTCAGTCATTCATATCCCTGATAGAGGTTTCCATAGTCATCCAGGTTTGCTCTGTCTGCTAGGCTATAGCTTTCTTGCTTTTTGAGAGTTCTATCTTTTAGACAGTCATTTTGTTTCCTCCGTGTGCTCTTTAAATGTGTTAAGCTTTGGATGTTTGTGTACTCCATGTGTTTAGGTCCATAGAAATGAGATTCTCTTTTCATATTTAATCTGACCTGGGAAACGATTAGGATGTGCCACCTGGATTTCACACTTGTGGCCTCTTTGGTACACTTTTCTTTTCGTGTGCTTCTTTTCTTCTCTTTAGTGATTCTCTTTTCTTTTGCCACTGCCTTTGCATTCATTTAGACTTGGGTTCTGGGATCGGTGGGTACCCAAATCTATGCACTAGTGTTGGTCACAACTGTTAAATGTTCAAGGAACCATTGCTCTCTAGTGTTTCCTTTTAGTGTATTTCATGATTAAGATGACCAAGCCTTGAACTTCTTCTTGTCGATCATTGATAGCTGTCATCACTTTGCCTTTTGGACAATGTTCTTTGCGTTGCACATCTGTTTTGGAGAATTGACTGAGAAATACCCTTGCTTTGATTTATAGACTACCTTGGAATGGATCCAAGAACACACTGACCCAAAACAACAAACGAGCCCCAAAAAAAGAAAGGAAGAAAGGATTGACGGGGAGGGCGAAAAAAAGAAAAGAAAGGAAAGAACCAAAAACGAGGGAACTATGGTACAAGGGACAAAAAGTAGTCCTGCTTAGGATTCAAAGTAATGCTTGAGGAATTTCCCATTGACTGGCAATGGGGTCAACTCTTCATTCAATGTGCTGATCCTAAAAGTGTTTTCTCCTAGGATCTCTGATATTTGATAAGGGCCTGTCCATAGTCTTTGGAACTTGGTGTGGCTGCCTAGCTTTTCTTTCACCTTATCCCACACGAGGACAAGATCAGAGATCCTGAAGGCTTTAATGGTGGATCTCTTATCGAACCACCTCTTGACTATGGCTTGGTGTTTTGATACATGCTCCAGAGTTGTTGCTCGCTTCTCCTCTAGGTTAAGGAGGTTCATGAGTCAGACTTGGACTTGATCTTCTCCTCCCACATATTGGTCCATGAATCTAAGGATTGGGATATTTAAGTTCATAGTGAAGACCGGTTGTAAGCCATAGACTAGTTGGTATTGAGACATCTCCAGGTCATTTTTTATCCTTACGCAATCAGTCCACAAAGCGTATTTCAATTGCATGTGCCAATCCCTATGGTTGTCATCCAGGAGGTGTTTGATCACTATCGTTAAGTTCTTGTTGGTAGATTCTGCTACACCGTTGCCTTGCAGATAGTAATTTGAAGAGAACTTGAGGATTACCTGGCTCTTAAAGGCCCATTGCATGAGTGAGGCCAAAGAAAAAGAGGGAGCATTGTCACATACCAGATAAAATGGCATCCCAAACCTGGTTATGATGTGCTCCTCCAGGAATTTAGTTACGACCTCTGGAGTACAATTCTTCAGTGCTTGAGCTTCTGTCCAGCATATGCAGTAGTCAGTAGTTGTCAGGATGAACTTGTGTCCTACAGAAAAAGGGGGGTTAATCATTCCAACAAAATCCAAGCCCCATTGGGTGATCGGGCATACCTCGTATACTGGTTTTAAGGGCATTGTGGGGTTTCTCTCTTGAGTCGCATTGGTTTGGAAAGTGTGGCAAGATCTCACATGTTCACTAGTGTCTCTGAATATTGTAGGCCAGAAATATCCTACACTTAAGATTTGGTGAGTCATTGTATCAGCTGACCCATGTCCTATTCCGTACTTGTCATGGAAATTTTCTAGGATTTGCTTGGCCTTGAGGCTGTCTAAGCACCTTAGGTGTATGCCTTCATAATTGCATTTATACAATTGCCCATTTTTCAACATATAGGAGCTGCTCTTGATTTTAAAGTATTTTCTCTAAGAACCACTCATCTCCTTTGAGCAACGGTTTTGCAATAGATAATACACTGTCTTTGTACCATACATCACTGATCACACCTTGATCGGTGTAGATTTGGCAAACCAGTCCTTCTTCAACCTCAGAGATTAGCTTCGTCAAGCCTTGGCCCCTTACTAGTTTCATTGGTTGGATTTCAAGGTCAAACTCTTGGAGTATGGCCATCCATTTTCCTCTCCACTCTCCCAGCTCATTCTACATCAAAAGGGACTTCACGGCTATGTCTGGAACTACCCCAATGACCTTACTTCTTAAGATGTAATGTCTCAATTTTTTCACTGCTTTGACAAGGGTGAATGACTGTTTATCTAGGTTGGGATATCTAAGCTCAGCATCTTTAAAAGGGAAACTCATGAAATCTATTGGTCTCTCATCTTCACTATTCTTCTTCTATGTGAGGATGCCTGCACATGAGTGCTCAGATGCAAAAGAGTAAACCTTAAAAGGGATAGTGTAGTCCAGGCTGACCAAGATCGGTGCTGTAGTGATGGTGTTCTTAATCTCCTCAAAAGATTTCTTGTCTAGGAGAGTCCATTCAGTCTTGGCATCCTTCTTGAGCATGTCGTTCAATGATTTTACTATATCTGCGAAACCACTAATGAACTTCCTTATGAAGTTGATCTTCCCGAAGAAAGATTTCAATTCTTTATGGTTGTGCGGTGGTTTCAACTTTAGAATGAATTCTACCCTTTCAGGATCTATGGCTATCCCTTTCTCAGAGATGATATGTCCCAAGAGTTTGCCTTCAGTTACCCCAAACACACATTTCTTGGGATTGAGGGAAATTCTAAATTCCCTGCATCTTTGAAGGCATTTTCAGAGGTCACTTAAGTGATCGGCTCTATGTTTTGAGAAAACTGTAAGGTCATCCATATAGATGATAATGCATCTCCCAACTAATACCTTGAAAGCTATGTCCATTTCCCTCTGAAAAGTGGCCCCGATGTTAATCAGTCCTAAAGGCATTCTATGGTAGGCGAAGGTTCCCCATTTGGTAGTGAATTTTGTTTTCAGCCTGTCTTCTTCCTATACCATCACCTGGCTATAGCCCGAGTAGCCATCTAGAAATGACATCATTTGAGACCCATTGACCTTTTTTAGTACTTCGTCGAGAGACGGGAGTGGGTAATTGTCCTTTTTGAGAAGATTTGTTGAGGTTTTGGAAATCCACTCACAATCTAATCTCTCCAGTTTTCTTTCTTACGGGTACCAGGTTCGCAACCCACGTGGAATGTTAGATTGCAAAGATGATCCTGGAATCGAACAACTTCTAAACTTCCTTTTGAATTAAGGGTTCCATGGTAGGGTTCACAGGTCTCTGTCGCTTCCACAAAGGCTTGGAGTCTGGTTTTAGAGGGATTTTGTGCAGTATGACTGAGGTGTCATATGTTTTCAATTCCTCATAGCTCCATGCTATGACATCTTGATATTCGGTGAGGAACTAGACCATTTTATCCTTTTCTTGTTTAGTTCCCACCTTTCTGATGTGGACCTCCCTAGGTTCCTCTTCTATGCCAAGGTTGTAGGTATCACATTCTTTACCATCAGGTGTTACATCTAGGCGTCTCCTCATTGTCATCTTGTCACTACCAAAAATCCTTTCTAGCTCTACCATCCCTTTGGGTATGGCATTAGTCCTCAGATTTATGACCCCTTGATCATTAGGAGATTCGGGTTCAACTACTTCTTCACCTTCTTTTTCCTCATCTATGATCTATTTTTTGAACACACTGACGCACATGATAAACTCCAAGATGTGCTGATCATCCTGGAAGACTTGAAAGTTAGTGACATTGTCTAGAATGATTGGTGCCATGACAAGTTCAACTAAGAATTTATTTAGCTTAGATTTCTCCATTGGATGTAATGAAATGGCTGACACGACCAAGGCATTGGCAACAACATTTCTTCTTCTTGGGATGGTTTTGCTGTCAAAAGTGTCAAATTTGTTGATCAGGTCCCATGCTCTATTTCAGTAGGTTGGGAGCCTTTTATCATTGCAAGTTTACTAGCTATGGATCTTCTTTACAACCAATTGCGAGTCCCCTTCTACTGTCAGGATTTTTACTCCTTTCTCGTGGGCCAGGAGGAGTCCGCGGACCAGTGCTTCATACTCTGCAACATTGTTAGTGCACAAAAATTGTAACCTATAAGCGACATAGAAAGACTTACCTCTTGGGTTCATCAATTCGATCCCTGCACCTGCTCCCTGTTTACATTTGGAACTGTCAAAGTGCAATTTCCATATCTGGGGCTGCTTAGTAGGATTGGTTTTGGCTGATTTTCTCTTGGGAAAGCCCTTGGTTCTAGACTTTCGACCCTTCTCATCACCATCTGAAGAGGTTGATTCTGCCACATTTTGAGTATGTCTGTGTTTGGTGTTTTTAGTACTTTTGTTGCCTTCATATTCTAGCATTCCCTTGTAAGGGGGACACGCTCTGTCATCAGAGGTGCTCCAGTCACTAAGTATGTCCAACATAAGACCTTTGTTATCAGAATCTGACCCACTATCCTGATCTTGGCTTGGGGTGATTGTAGGAACTGGGACATCAACCTCTGGCAGGATGTTACTCTTGTCCTTGGTCTCGAGGATGTCCTCTTTTATTGTAGGGGTCTCTGGTAGCTTACTTGATGAGGTGATCTAGGTCATTACCCTTGATAATTCTTCCTGGGAACTGGGGCATGTGAATTCAGAATGGCTGGCCTGGTGTAACCGATAGTAAACCGGTAGTAACAAAATGTTAGGGTCTGCGTCCTGTCCCAAGTGTTGTAGGCTGACTATAGTACTGTTGATAAAATGTTGGAAGATGTCATTATCAATATCTAACTCCAAGAGACCCAGAATGGGGTTGTTGTCCGATTCTAGGTCTCCTCAGATTTGGAAGATGAGGATGTCATCCATCCGATAAGTGCTTAAGTCCCTCTGGGTGAACATGACTTCATTCGGGGCATTGTACTCCATGATCATCTGCCTTAATTTAGGCTCTGCATCAATCTTGATCTAGTTATTCAAACCTCTCCATGGTAGCCACAACTGGGTAAAATCTATGGAAAGACAGCCTCTCAAGCACTTGGTCCATTCTCGACTCAACAACATCCCATAAGTTTTAGGTATGTCCACTATATGCACATCAATGCGTTCTTGTATTCTAGGATCTACAACTAATTGAATGTGTACATCTTTAAGCACACTGATCACTTTGACCTTGGTCTTATCCAATTGCATGACCACCCAGTTCATTAATTGGGGCACCATCCCCAACTTTTGGTAGATTGACAAAGGCATGACATTGCACAAAGCTCCTGAACCAACCAGGCAATTATGTAGGTTCTTTCCAAACATCCGTAGACTGAGTAAAAATGGTGGGACTTCCATCCTATCTTTGAACATAGCAGGAAAATCCTTGAATGTGTTGATGTTGGATGTAGGTTTTCTTGCATTGTTGGCCGATGAGCCAGGTTTTGAGTGGTCCAGAGATCTTAGAAGGGCCTCATTCTGAGATGGGCAACCTTGTAGTAATTCAAACATAGATATGTTCGCTTTGGTTTTCTTTAGTTCATCAACTACGTTGTATTTGTCACTTGACCATGCTGCACCTCTATAGCTAGCATATGTACTTGCTGTAGGAGGTGTAGGACCATTCAGGCCTTTAGGAGGTATGGGATTGTTACTAGCTCGAGGATTTGGTGGAGTTGGTTTCTTGCTTGGGGGAATACCATCGGTGAGAGGTTCCTTTCTGCTCTGAAGGTTATACAAATTTCATTGATCATTTTGGAAAGCATGTAATTCTTAATATTCAGGTTCATTTTCCCTCTAGAAGGGAAACACAAACTTGTCTTCCCCTACAAAGGCACTCAAGCCTCCCTCCTGTCTAGACTCATAGGAATCAAACACCATAGCATCAAATTGTGCCCCGGGCTCTTCTGAGTTATGGATGTAATGATCACGAGAGTTGTTCCCCAGTCCATTATTGCCTTGGTGCAAATTTGGAGCCCCAACAAAATTAGCCTCTGAAGCCTGCCTTGTAAACATTGGCATTGTCTGCTAGGATGTTGTCGTTATTGGCTCTAGTGTTCCATGGCTTGTTTATCCTTTGCTTCCCAAAGGTTTTCTCCTGTGCTTTATTGTTGTTGTATGTGTTGAAACTCCAATTGGGGTTTTGAGGATATGCATTTGGACCAGCAGGTGCTCGTTGATATCCACCTTGATTCTGAGATGGATTTAAGTTCATCTGGGTGAGCTCGTTGGTGAGTTGGGATAAGGTCTTCTTCATGACAACCAGCTCAGAGGCAATGAGAGTATCAGGCTCTGCTTGGGGTATAACTCTCTACTCCACAAACACTGTCTTGTGAGCTTCATAACCTGGATATGTAATGGATGGGGGTACGACTGTAAATGGTTGTGCTAGTATGGAGTTCAACATAGGCATGTGAGTGAACGGATCTTGATTGTTTGCTGCAAATGGATGCGGAACAACATGGTTATTAATGATAGGTACTGCTGCATAACTCCCTTCTTGCGGGTCCATCTGCTGGGTGAACATGATGGCTTCATTGTACACCTTTTCCATCATGTCTCTATCTACCGAGGGAAGCCTCCTTAGGAATATTGAGGTGAAAAGATCCAAAGCCTTCAAGTAAACTTGTATGACAGCCTCCTATAGTATGGTGTAAGGGGCTTCCAACTTTTGATGCATCTTGTGAAAATGATGATTGAACATAGCGATGGGTTCCTTAGGATCTTTCCTTGTGGTGATGAACTGGTGATGTGTTGTGGCAGGATCCACATACAGCTTGAATTGATTGAGAAATTTGGTTTCAAACTCGTTCCATGCAGAGATAGACCCTCGTGGTAAATTCAGGTACCAATTGTATGTGAACTCTCCCAAAGTGTATGGGAATAGATGACAAACAACATCTTGGTGGGCGATCTCTTTACAGTTGCAAATTTCCTTAAAGGCGCGGATGTGTTCTTCCACTATCCTTAATTCGCCATATATAATCTGGGTGCAAAACTTCTCCAGATTCTTGGGTAACTCATGGAGCTGCCCAAAAAAGTTTAAGGGTGAGCTCATTGTGTTGGAAAAAAAGGCCATCGGGCGAGGTTGTTGCAAATTCTGATTTTGTATGTTCTAATTTTGTGCTATGGCTGTGATGATAGTCAGGGCAGCGATATGTGATTGCTATCCAAGAGAATTCTAAGACTTCGTAAGGTGGGAAGAGGATTTTTGTTTGTTCTTCCCTTTGTCGCTGTGAGCTTTACGATGATGGGTGAGTTCAAGGAAATCGCCTCTCTTTGGAGATGATCTAAGCACTCGCTCAAATCTCTGTGGAGAGAAAGATCCAATGTTATCCAACTTTTGAGTCTTGAGGCCCTTCTTCTAGCGCCACTTCTGTTGAGCGTTGTTATGACACAAGCCAACTTGCTAGGATCTTGAGAATTTGATTTCCTCTCTTGAAAGAATAATGAGGTTATTCCCAAGATTCTCCAAGGTCGGGTCAAAACTTTCTTGGTTACTCAGTTGAAGATAAATGTGAATATTCATGAGGAGGCCTTTGATGGTATGTTGAAGACATCAAACTACAAAACACTTTAGTTCTTTTTGGTATTTTCTATTTTAACAAATATGGGGGTTTTGATAAATAAAATGCAATTTTGTATTTTCCAAGGTGTTAGATTCTAGAATTTGAAAGACAGAAGAGAGTAACGAGAAAGTAAGAAAATGAGTAAAAGTGAAATCCTATG
Organism: Thuja plicata; assembly: GCA_018584345.1. Lineage (NCBI taxonomy): Eukaryota > Viridiplantae > Streptophyta > Pinopsida > Cupressales > Cupressaceae > Thuja > Thuja plicata. The sequence continues at coordinate 618,908 of MU225303.1, forward strand.
GACATAAACCATTTGTAAACCCTTCCTTGTGAATTGAATGATGGGAGAGATTTGGTGTAAACCCATGAAGCATGAACTAGACCAAGTCACGATTCACTACCCTGTGGATGCAAGCGTTTGGAGAGAAGATGTATTCACTCATGAAAGATTTTCAAAATCAATCAGATCGTGAAGCCACCAAGATGTGCGTACCCATGAGACACATTTATCGTTAAGCCCAAAGATGATCTCTTCCACGCATTCATCACAGCAAGGTAAAGCAAACAACAACAAACTCCAACTAAAAGAAATGCGAATTCGAAACACAATAAACAAGAGGCTCTTTGAAAATAATGAATAATGCAAGAATACATTCAATAATTTTGCATAGGTAGTAGAAATTCACACACCACAAATGAAGCACCAAATGTATCTTTATTTCCATAGGAATTCGACCCTTTACATTGACTTGTGATTACAATATATAGAATTTGATCCACAACTTTGAATTATGAATTTAGGGCATCAAAGAGAAAAATAAATTAAACTAAAACTTTACTGAAAGGGAAACTATTCTTAATTGACACTAGAGAACTTACATGGATCCATGAACCCATTTACAATCAGTTTTCCCATGCAAGGTGGGTGAAACTTGCCAAGAAGAGAGAGAGAAAAGGAGGGTTTCTTCTGAAATCTTGGAGTCTTCTTGTTTCTGGAAGTCTTTCTTGAAATCTTCATCTAGAAGCTCTTCTGGCAGTGGAGACTAATAGGGAACCCTTAGTCCCTTCAAAATGAAATCAAGTTGACCATGAATTAAATCTAGAGTTCAACTGGTGTGGAAAAAATGTGATCTCACTAGAAGCACCCAGTTTTTTCGGGCCCCGACCTCAACTTCAAAACTTTTTTTTAGTGTCAAAATCTCTAAGTGTTTATCATCAGAACCTTGAACTGAAGTTCGGACTTGTCAGAGGCCAGAAAGGCCAAAAAATATAGAAGCCTGAAAAGACCAAAAACTCAGAGGGCCAAAGGGCCAAAAATCTTGAAAGGTCGAAAGGCCAAAGAACTGGGTTGTTGGCGGGGCCGAAAGGCCGAAAAATCTAAAACCTGCCTTAAGGAATTCTTTTAAGTGTTGGAGATTTCTTCTTCAAAACTGCTCTGTGGTTCAAGGGGTCAATTTGGGAATACCTCTGGGTGTGCAACCTGGAGCCTTTGTATGATCTCCTGAACTTCTTCATAGTTTATCTCCTTCCTATTTACCCTGTTAACATTTTGTTGCTACTTTTCTTTGAAGACCATTATCTCAGAAGCGAAGAACTGGATCTCTTCTATGTGATTGTTCATCTTCATCATTTCTTCCTTTGAATAAAATAATTGTTACAGGGCTTCCTTGGTCCCTGCACCTACCATGATGTCCCTGAATTATTGGATCACTTCTTTGGATGGCCGTAAGACATGTTTATCTTCATCTCGGTATAAATCAAGGCAGACCCCAGTGAAGAAAGCATCTATTTCCTCCACCCATTCCAAGACTTCTTTCTATTTATCCAATATTGAAGCTTGACATTTCTCATAAGTGTTTACTATATTGGTTATGCACTTGATCCATGTCTCAAATTTTTCTAGTTCTTCACCCTCATATATCTTTACCAGGATTTGGAAGCGTTGTTTTCTGACGATCTATAAATCCTAGAGGGCGTCTCTCTATTTGCTTGTTTCAGATTCTAGACCACCATCATCTGTCATCAAATCTACTAGATTTGTAGCCTCCACTAGAATAATCCTATAAGGTCTGAATATTTTCCTGATGGCACCTTCCCCGTATTGCTCAAAATCCTCCTTCCAATATGCACTTGCTTTGATGAAGGAGGGGGTTAAACCTACCAGTAAGTCTGGGGTGTTTCTTTTATCCAACATTGCTTGTAGTGAGGCCTCCAGGCAGTTAGGGTCAATGGGACCAACCATTTTGTGGATGAACCTCTTAAAGGCTTCATTTTTTTCTATCAAGGCCTTTATGGTCTCTTCAACCTTACTCATAAAACCTAGAGCATGTTTGAGCCCTAAAGCTGCTAGTGTCTTGCTCCCTTCCCTGGTAGGTTCCTCCAAATCTACCTCTTCAAATATATAGTCTTCCAAAGTAGTTTGGGCTTGAGAGGTGCTGGCGGATGGGACTGCAACCTGTGCCTTCCAGCGTCCCCTATTGTCCTGAGTGACATAGGACATTGTCTGTGCTGGTAATATGATTTTTGTTTGATGAAAGGCTTTCCCTAAGGAAGCTATATCCTTGTTTCCCCCTTCATCTTCATCTAAATAGGCTCTTCTCTTGGACTTTATTTCTTTGGTAAACCAGGTGGGTCTACTAGATGCAGTGATCGGGTCATATGGGGTAATTTGAAGAATTGAATCTAAATTTTGAGACCCTGGAGTCACTTCTTTGTCTGGCCCCTCTTCTTGTTCTTGTCTTTGTTCCCCTTCACTCTCTTTTCATTGTCATTCTTCTTCTTCTCCCCTTTCTTCTTCTTCCTTATCTCCCTCTGGCATTGCCTCATCTTGTTTTTCCTGACTTTTGTCTTCCTCTCTTGTGGAACTAACCAAGGCTTCGGTATTGAGACCAATCATAACCCCCACTATGGTTTCGAAGGCTGATGCAACCTCTCTGGTTACTGATCCTCCCGGTGTCAGGATGTGGCAAGTCAAAGGACTTGGTGATGGCGGAGTAGGTGTTGGGAGGTTTGGGATTGGAAATGGAAGAGTAGTTGGTGGAGTTATGAGAAATCAGGGTGGAGTAGGAATAGGAGGTGGGAGAGTAGTTGGTGGAGTAGGAATGTGAGGGGGCATTATACCAGTATTGATCTCTACTATAGGCTCATTGGTAGTCACTCCTTGTATGATTGGAGACTCTTGATTTCTGAAACCCTGATCTGCTTTAGAACTATCTCCCACCTTGGGTGTATTTGTCTTCAGATTAGTAAATTGAGTGGGAGGTGGAGTTAAGATTACCCATGGTTGAAAAATAGAAGGACCACCTGCTTCATAACTAGTTGCATAATCCGGTGTATCCTGGCCTTGGTCCAAGAATCCTTCTATACCTTCAAAGTCTGATATTTGTAACTCATTTGATCCTAGAGTATCTAAAGGGTTATCTTGATCTTTAGGGTCCTCCTGTTGTTTTCGACTAGTCTCCTTTTCTCTCCTTTTTTTAGACCTTGTCCTTTTGACTAGGGGAACTTCTTCCTCTTCCTCTCCTTGCAAGTCTTCCTGTACAGTTTCCAATTGGGGAGATGTAGAAGCTTTCTTCCTCTTATATGTCTTCTTCCCCTTTTCGGTGGTAGGAGGAGATTGTCCAGAGGTGGAGGGTCCTTCATCAGGTGAAACCTGTGTTGGCCCTATGGGGGCATTTATTTTCCCAGTCATTCTTGTTTTAGGAGCCTTGGGCCTTGGGTTTGATCCCTAATCTACTGCACGTTCGTGGCCATACACCATGATTGGCTTTTGTGGTGGTGCCTTCTTATATTGCCAACATTGTATTTATCTCTCCACACTATTTATCCAGCTTCTTGGGTGGATCCATCAATGTTTTCATAGGTATTGGGATCATTTTGTATGGCCTCTTGATCCATTCTTCTATTATTCTCATCATGTGCCTTGCATGGAAATTTGTGTCATCATTTTCATCTTTGTCGGCCTCTGCGTTCATGATGGGTTAGTCATATATCTTCTCATCTGTATAGATGGCCTCTAAGACCTCTTCTAAATCATACTCCTAGACCTTCGAGGGAATAAGGGTCTTTATGAATTCTTTTGCCAAGGTAAGATTCAATCTGCAATAATCCTAGATTCTGACCTCATGATCATCTATGCAGTTCATCCAGTGATCCTCCAGGTGTGGTTCATGAATGTAGAACTTGCCAATAATGTGGCTATATGTGCCTATAGGGTCAAATCGAGGCCGCACTGTGGTGTAGAGTTGTAGGGGATAGTCATCCCATTCAAAGGCCAAAGATTTACAAACCTTCATGTCCTATAGGGTATATGGTCCCAGTGAGATGGGAAAATCCCAACAATGCTTCTTTTTGTGTTTTATGTGTTCATAGGCATTTGCGAGCTACTGGGCCATTTCCAAAATGATTATCCAGTTGGATGGATATCTAGGCAACTTCCTTGGATTCACAGTTGATCCTGCTATTCGAATGTATGTGAAGGTTCTGAATTGTATGTAATAGGCACCTATGGACCTCACGTTAGTGGCTGCTTCCTATGACATCCTTTTTGCAAAATCACCGTCAATAGATTGGATGATTGCAAAAATGAAGGCATAATTGACTATCCGGTAGTCTGGGCTATCTTCTGACATTTTTGCCCTTTTCTGCAATTGGGGGTATAAGATGTGAGGCCATGCATTGGGATCATTTAGGATCCCTCTCTTTATGAGTCCTGGGTAATCTGTCCTTGCTTCCAGTAGGTACACCACATAAGTACTCATATAAAACTTAGGGTTGTGATATACCGCCACCAGCTGTTCATTCAAGTTGTTACTAATGATGGTTCCCTAGTCAAACCTAGACCTGCGGCCCCTGAGTCTTTCTATAAGGAGAATCATCCAATTCTCCAGTTGGAATGATTGTGGTAACCCGTATACTCAGCTTATCATTTTTATTGCTGCCTTGATGTCATCTTTCATTATCCTCTCCTTAAGTCTATTTTTTCTAGCTTATTTTTGGGGAGAGGTTGCTCGAGGTAGTGATTGTTGACTATTTCATAAGCCTCCTCCGCTTTGTTTCTGAACCATAAGTTTCCCTTGTCTATGAAGAAGTCATAGAACTTTTCCACACCTTTGTGGAGATGAAAAACATCTTCTATGACATCTGGCTTGGTATCCAATATTGTTTGGCCCTCTCTATCCTAGACCACCCTTTTGTCAGAGTCGTAATGATTCGCTAGGGTCATGATCAATTCAGGCAAGGACACGTCTACTGGGTGGGCTGCTTCACTGACCAGTCCTGCTAATACCAGGGAGGTACAATCCTCTAATCTCCCAACTGGTTGGCCACATCTTGTTAGGAAGTCATCCCAATCCACATTCCCGATATCAGTATCAGTGATTTCACTATGCCTGTTGCTGATTTTGGAAGGGGGGATTTTCCCCTTGTATTGGTATTTCATGGGTGAAGTAGTCTTCTTCTCAGGCATTCCTATAGTAAAATATGCAAGTATCAGTATCTTATTTGAAGAACAAACTGAAAGAAAGCTGACTAAACTAAGGAAACAGAGCAAAACTCTCTAAGTCACCGAGAATGCAGGTTTTTCACACTTTCAGGGTTTCAGACGCTGAAGACTGTTTTGAAGGCCAAAAATGCCAAAAGTGTGATAAGCCATCATTTGAAGTGAGTTTTTTTTGGTCCTTTCAGCATCCGAAAGTCCAAAGGTTTTGCAAATGCCAAAGATCCTTAAACTTGAAGACTAGGTTTCAGAGACTTGGATCTATCGACATCTTGGACCTTTCAAAGGTCTAAAATGTCGAAAAGGTTGAGTCTGCAAAATAGCGATGAGAGACAGGTCTTTTGAGGATTCATTCTTGTTAGCATTTTGGATGTTGTGGAGGTCTGAAACATCGAAAGGGATGAATCTCCAAAAATAAGACAGACGACCACATGACCCAGTTTTCAGCCTTTCGGAGGTCAAAAACCTATGACAAAGGTCATGACCGGACAAAACCCTAACACAAAATCTTGAGGGAAAAACCTGAATTGACATGGATGGACCTCCTACAAAATGAAGGTGCCCTAAAGTTCCTTAGAGACTAGGGGAGAAGGAGATCTAAATGCCCTAGGCCGGACAAGCGCTAGGGCAAAAAAAACCCTAAAACTTAAAAAAAGAAACCAGAGGAGGAGAAAGAAAATGTGAGGTAGCAAATGAGACCTACCTCAGAGGGGCTAGGAGTGGGGAGGATGACACAACAAAGCTGGGGGTGCGCATGTGCGGTCAATCTCAGGGTTGAGGGCAAAAATCACTGAAGCTGTGAGCTCCTGAGAAAATTCGAATCGAGAACACAGTAATTTTGAATTGGGGCCTTCACAATTTATAACCTACAGGATTTAATGTCAGCCTTTTCAATGGTTTCAACATTTGGAAAACTAGAATTTTGGAGGTAGACACCTTCAGACTTTCAGTGTTTTCGGAGGCCGAAAACACTGACTTTCGGCCTTTTGACCATTTCTGTGTTTCAGAGTACTATGGTCCCCGAAATGGTGAAAGGGCTGAAAAGACGAAAAGGTGTTTTTCCTTGTCTAACCATGTTGACGCCTGTTCTTTTGAGGCTGACCAAGAAAGGACTCAAAAGGGGGAAAACAAGACCAAAAAACCAAAAAAACCAAAAAAAACCAAAAAAACAAAAGAAGGGGGGTCCCCATTGTCAGAGGACCAAAAAATGGGGTGTGTGTTGTGGACCTACAACATGTACCTTATTTATGCATACAAAGCAAGGGCGCAACCTCTCAAACATTCTTTGACATATTTTCACTAAGTTGGTGATTTAGTCCAACATATCAAAGGACCAAACAAGGATATGACTTAATATATGTTGAAGATTCACAAGGATAGAATGAAGAAGAAGTTGATGGAAGATTTGCTGAAATAAATTGACTTAGAGAAGGTAACTCTTTCTGAGTTATGTTCTGAAGTTGAAACTCAATTGACATCTATCATTTAATTATTTCAAAAATTTGATATTCTTTCAAACTTTACTATTGAAATCAAGAAGAAGGAAGCAGATATTGAGAAAGAGCTGAGTGAGCAACTTAAGCAAGTAACTACCGAGCCTGGAGCATTCCACACTTACTACCCAAAAATTCAAGAACTCATGGGAGTTCTAATTTCATTGAGACATGAGGAGGATAAGCTCAGATTGGAATTTTTTGAAGTGCAAGCATTGTTAATTCCCCACATCCAATCTATGCAGATACACTTGAAGAAAGCCAAAGAGCTAGCAATTTTTCCAGATGTCAGCACACTAGACACCATAGTTGGATTATCTGCAGATATCACAAAGTACATTGTTATACTTCAAAATCTCTAAGATACATGGGGATTATACTTTTAGGTGTACAACAAAGATTTAAACATCTTTTTAATTAATAAGTTTTACTTTTGGCACTTTTTGTGAAAAAGGGGGATAGATATCTTAGTCAGAACACAAAAAAAGGGAGATATATTTGGAAAACCATAAAAAAGTATATATGTGGAAAATGAAAAAAAGATATGTATAGAGAGTAACATCCGAGGGGGAGTTAAAAATTTTGATGACTTTGGAGTTTTTGTCAAAAATACCCAACTAATGCCAAAGGGGGAGATTGTTATTTCTACAAGATTTTTTTTTGTCATTAGTTTAGTCAAAGTCATGGAGTCAAGGATAATCAATCGGTAAAAAGAGATAGTCAAGTATAAGGCTAGTCAGTAATGCACACTAAGCCAATCATTAAAGCAACAAAGTTAATAGAGTATCGAACACCTACAGTTACCGAGAAACACACCACACTAAGCACATGTAGTACACCAATTTGACAATACACCAAGTGATGAAGATCATTTAACTAAGTATTGTGAAGTTACTCAACTGAGTTAGATAGTTAATTCAAAATGCGATCAAATCACATTTAATGATTGTCAGAGAATTAATTATGAGTATATAAGCATTTATAATAGTTTTTTACATGATCAATGACTTAAATAAATCAGAGTGAAGATCTAAGGCAAAGATCAAACGGAAAAAATAAAGTTTGTCATTTCCAAGAAAAACAACAAGTACCGAGGTAAAAGGGACATGGTCACCGAGCTGGAAAGCAGATCTAATAGTCAAAATATATTCACAACATACCTAACGCATAAGATTAAGAGGCAAAACTCATCTATATATTGGATGAATTTGTAAGTTGAAATATACAGGAGATACAGAGAAGAGGACAAATAGTTGTTATTGTTTTTTCTGTGAAAGTAAAAGGAGTTATTGAAGAACAAAGAGTAGAGCATAGAGCACCGAGCATAAATTCAGTTACAACAGAGGAGAATAGAACAATGTTATAGATTGAGATTGAGGTAACACAAATCAAAGCACATAGATTTTGAACAAAATTTATATTTGATGCATTTTTACAGACACTATTAAGTTATTTGATACTATTGTATTGAGAGCTTTAAATCCCAATACTGGGTAGATCTTAACCGATCTTATATTTGTAAATCCTTTAATAGGGTACATCTCTAAGTGTAGATTTTGTTAAAAATCCTTTAACCAAGTAGAACTAACAAGTCTTATATATACTCTTAACCGGGTAAGCTATCAGAAATAGCTAAACTTTATAGCTCTAACTGAGCACCCTTTATACTGCAGTTAGTGAAGGTTGTGGATGTCATCCCCACCCCAGTTTTATCCTCTAACCAAGGATTTATGTGTTACCAAAATCATGGTGTTATGAGTTCTAATTATTTAATATTTTGATGTTATGGTTTTATAAGCATTATATTACTTTCATTTCAAAGTTATGAACTCGGTAATCAACAAGCAATAGTTGTGTGTGTGATTTAGTGGATCTGTTATCTGTAACACAATACTTCAATAAATCATTATATTAGTGAAAGAAATCATAAAAGAAAGGGTTTGAAGCTAAACACTAAAACTGATCTATTGCTTCCTATCTAGGAGTTTAAAGAATGCGATAATCATGCCCTCAGATTATGCACAAATCAATGACATATACAACCTAAGAATGGAAGATTTGAATAAAAACTAATCTAAATGATCAAGAAACATGCATATTAGCTCTAAAAATGAAGATAAAAATAATGCATAATATCAAAACTAAGATGCAACATGGATTCAAAAATGATCTTAACATCATAACAATGCTTTCAAATCTGAAAATTAAGGGCCATTTGAGCTCAAAAACTCATTATATTTATAGAAGAAATGTGGAGAGAGAGAGAGGGGAAAATGCCATTAATGGAGGTGTAATAGCCATTAATAAGGTGTAAGAGGCATTAATGCCAAAGGCATCAATGAGGCATGGGCTTGAGGAATCTCCATTAATGATGTATTAATGAGAGCAATTAAGAGGCATGGTGAGGGTGTAAGTCCAAGCTTGAGAAGGTGGACTTAGAGGGAGTCAAGCTTGAGAAAGTTGACTTTCTCAAGTGGGTTGAATTCCTAATCATAAAATTAGGAATGTGACATAATTAGGAAGGGGGTTAAGATGGGATTAAGATTAGGATTAGGCTTAGCATGGGGAGAATAGGTTGGGATGGGTTTGAACCCAGGGTTAAGGTGGTTGAGGTAGGTTAGGTTGGGGGTTAAAGAGAATATTAATGAAATGAATTATAATTAATATATTCATTCAAAAATAGGAAAATTAATTATTTAAGATTTTGATTGCTTTAGATAATTGATTAGGACTATAGCCAATTAATTAGATTAATTTAGGCTAGAAAATAGGCTTTTGCAAGTGATTAGATATAATTAGGATTTATTTAATTCCTTTTAAATTAATTACCTTAGCCATGTTTTGATTTGAATTGACTTGAATTAAATTGATTTGATTTGATTGACTTAGTTGATTAATAAAATTTAGTGACTAAATCACTTAGGAGATTAAATCTGATTTGAATGAATTATGCCAGCCGATTGAAGAGTTGTCTGGACATAATTGGGGGTATGATCACACTTAGGGAAAATAGGGTCTATGGTCAGAGCAGACCAAATTAGGGTGGTTACATTTTCCCCTCTTTGAATTGATGTGCGAGTAGCGCATTTGATTCAAAGAAAGTTTTTGATGACTTCAGAAAGATTGAGAATTTTGCTCATGATCGAATGAAATGCCTGATGAGATTAGTCTCACACTTGATTGAACTAAAATGATAGAATTGACTTTGAACTTGATCGAATAAAGGTCAATAAGAAAAGATCTTAAAGATACCAATTCTAAACTTGGCTGTCGTCCAAAGATTGATAATACTGATTCCAAACTTGGTTGTCATCCGAAAGTCAATATGAAGCTGCCAGGAGCTTAATAAGAATCTAAGAAAAAGTAGACATAGGATATCCAGCTTGTGAGAACCGAAGCCTTCAATCACACAGTTCCGACTTAGTCCAGGAATTGTCAGTCTTTAATTTTTTGATAACGAAGTCATTTTTCATGCTGCTTCAAGCAAAAATTTGATTGATGATAGTGTGATCATGCCCCCTTGGGAATGAAATTGAAGGAAAAAGAATAAAATCCCTCTATTGAAAGAACGTATCACTTGCATGGAGCGGCGAGGTTTAGAAGAAGTGGAGAAACAGGTGTGTGTTAAGAGTAAACACACGAGAACCAAGTTAATTACGTGAAAATGTGAGTGGTGAGATTGATAAAATGATGTCAGACCAAGATGTTTGATGATTAATGTGCGAGTTAACGATATAGAACTCATAAAACCGATTGCGTGAAGCCTACAACTTATTTGTAGAATATACGGAGCATTTCTGCATTTTTGGGAACAAGCAGAAAATTTCATTGTATAGTGCAGAATGACATTGGCATGTTCGATTTCATTCCTGATAGATCAAAAGAATAACAAAAATAGAGTTTCAGCTGTCTGGAAGGAGTTCTGGAGCCTCTAAAATGCTTAAAAAGCCAAAATATATCTCAAAAATCACTCTTTTACTATTCATTTTCACTTTTAACCATAGTAAATTCTAGAACTCTGTAGAGAAGATGGTGGTCTTGATCAGGAAGTATCATTTCAAGCTCAGCTATCAACATTAGTGCCCAGTCGACTATGCACCTCAGGTAAGTACTCGTAAAACTACCTTGTGAATTTTGTAATTTTCATTGTCATGCTTTCTGGTAGTTGTTGTAGCCATTCAAATTTTGGGTCGAACTCAGTATTCTAGATCACACCCTGTTGAACTAGTGTCGCATCCAATTTTTTCCCAGATCGCACCCTACTATCTAGGATTCTTGCATCACATCCAGTATTTTTTGGATCGCATCCTGTTTGCCCAATTTTGTGTTTGTATGCTGCAGTTTAGGATAGGAAATTAGGTTTGTGTCATACCCTTCCATTTAGGATCGTACCCCATTTTTGGGGTCGCATCCAGGATTTTTGGGATCGCACCCAGCATGCCCCATCGCATCCTATTTTTTTAGGATCACATTTGGTAAAGTGATTGCACCTTGTATATCCAGGATCACATCTCATTTTTAGACTTAGGATTTTTTCCAACTGTGAACCGTTTTGCTTCTGTGGACCTTGAATCACTTAACTGATTATGTTTCTATGTTTTTGTCATAGATAGAGCACTGATTTGTCTTTGTTAATTGCTATCTTTTTGTAAAATAGGTCACTTTTGATGTAGTATCATTTCAAGGGACATATCCGGGCGTGTTCTTGCCTTGGCTTGACAACTGACGGATGATGAGCGGGACATAGTGGCCCATGTAGGATTACGATCATTGATTGATTTACTCGACATTGGGGTAAATCGAGGGTTGTTGACTGCTCTTTTTAAGAGATGACACTCAGAGCACAACACCGTCCATTTCCCAACCGAGGAGATGACAGTCACACCAGAGGATGTGTGGTGGATACTTCAAGTTTTGGTGATAGGTCGGGAGGTGTGATTTGAGGCGACTTTTGTTGTTGCCATTGGTGCAACTCATCATTTCTTTGTAGATGATACTATTGCTCAGAGACATATTTCATGGGATTACATGTGCGATCACTATGATTGTCTATCTGTATACTTGGCAGGACTGATCGGTGGCATCCTGATGCCAGATAGGGAACAACACAAATTTCTTGTAGGATGGGTTGATATGCTCGAGAAGATGGTTGTATCTGGATGAAGATTTGCATGGGGTAGCTATATTCTTACCCATATGTATAGGGAGCTCCATGGGATTGTTTATTAGTATACCCAGAGCATGACTCTAGGGATCTTGATTCTGCAGATCTGGGCCTAGGAGCACATCCTAGTTACACGACCCATTATTGACAAGCAACGAGCACTTGAGCAGCCTTATGTGTATATGTACGCAGGTTTTATACAGCAGCCCCATCTGGGTAAGGTAGAGTATTGGTGACATCTTTTTAATGATATGATAGTTGTATTATGGAGGCCGTACTTGGATTGTGAGGAGTGGGCCTTAGATAGGAGACAGGTTCCATATTTCTTCTAGAGTAGGTATCTGATTAGATGAACTAGATACATTATAGAGTATTTTGTACATACCTGTGTATTGAGACAGTTTGATCGATGATAGGGCAGGAGTGAGGATAGTACAATATATGCTTAGATTCATGATGAGACACCATTGTGGGGCCCTCAACTGAGGTATGAGACCACGCACTAGGAGATCAGAGATATGGTCAGAGTTGACTGGGAGCCTCAACTTGATGTTATAGATGCAGGCTGTTTGGATGGATATTTAGCAGATATGCTCCAGCATCCATTTCCATGGTTTACTATTCTTGAGGAGGCCATTCCTCATATTGAGGACCCTGTAGATTATGATCTCGATGATCGCCCTACCAGAGTTAGAGGAGGAGCACAAAGATATAGGGGTGTTGGGGGTAGGGACGGAGGATGAGATGGTGGGCGAGATGGTAGATGAGATGGTAGATGCCCTCCTCCAGATGATAGGGATGATGGTGGAGATGACATGGGTGGTGGAGCTGTGGGTGGTATTAGAGAGGTGGCTAGTGGCAGTGGGG
>MU225303.1:632459-643834 GCA_018584345.1 Thuja plicata
ATTAGGTTTATCTTGGTCTCATGACGAGTTAGATTTTTAGATGATGACATCATTTATGTGTTTGGATTTATCACTGACATGAATGTGTTTCAAATGATACTATGTGAATATGCAAATGTATGTTTTTGAGTTTTTCTTATGCAAGTAAAAATGTATGGATGCACCTAGGATGTAGAAATAAATGTAATGTATAAGTGCTTTGTTTTTGTATTTTTCTTCTATCTCATTTTATGAATGTAAAATGTATGCTATGGATGTGCAATGATATGAATATCAGTAATATTGAATTGATGTAATTAACTTGGATTTAGAAGAAAATTGAAATCATTTTGAGCTCAAATTCCTTATGATTTTGTTTCTTTCAAAAAAAATGAATCATGCAATCCCTAAATGCAGCTATATGCGGACTCTTAGGACTTGTTACTGATTTGTAGATATTGTAACATTTTTATCATTATTGGGCTCTATTTGGAATGGATACCACCTAATATTACAATAATCACTAATACCCACTGATATTACGAGAGTATGAATAATATGTTTATTGGATGAAATGTTGGAAATAGACTTAGGCATCAAGGCATAGAAGCTAGGATGACAAGTTAGTCACCATCCTTTTACTATATCAGATTCTGTGTAAGGTAAGATATTGGACCCGCAATGACCTTGAAAATTCATATCCTTGGGTACATTATGCTTCGTATACCTTAGTGAGAATCTGAGTTAGAAAATAGCCAAGGAAATTGTTTCAACCTCACCATAGTTTACACATAACAAAGATCGAGATATATGCGGTTATCCACTCATGTTGGCAGCTCTTACCATAAACATCCAAGTTAGGTGAAATTTATAGGATCATTTGGAACAATCACCATACGCAGAAAACCAAGAAAATGTTATGCCCCCTATCCTTGCGACTCTTTTTCTTTGCACAGATGTCATGGAGTAACTCAGAAGACATAACAACCATCAATTGAGAATCAATCCAAGAAAAATTATAACTACTTAGATTCCCCTAGTTCAAACATCATCAGTTCATAAAAGAGTCATAATCAAACCAAGGTCAAACTGTGTGCTTAAGTAGTATTTGAAAAATACTATTGATTCATTTTTCAAGCGCAGTAGAGATTCATCAATCAAATTTTTGAATTTTAAGCAATATGTGTTCCATGTTTGTGTATAACTATGTCTCTATTCACAATTCAACGTAGTGCTTAGGAACACTGTAATGTGAGTGCAATGTTTGTGCCATCCTTATTTCATGAAAGTGATATCTTTCTATAAGTATTGAGAAGCATTGGGTCACAAGACAAACCATCCTATGATGACCTAGCAACCACAACATGCTAGCAAAGATGCCCCCAGTGAAAAAATGATTTGTTCCCTAAGACAAAATTGTAGACAAATCCCAAGCAAGGATAAGATATTTGTAATGAAAAAAAGTCAACCCATATCACAAGTGTAATTGTGAAGGCCTAGTATCAGCAATGTATTGATAGATAGAGTGTAGAATACAAGTGACACCTGATTGCCAGGTTTTCACCACTTGGAAAAACTTTTGATTCTTTTTGCTACCAAGATGCCCGTTTTACCAGGTTTGCATCAAGGCACTTTTCTCTTTTTCAATTTTTTTTCCTTGTTATCAAGTTAACTTTAATCAGTGATTGTGGTTAGAAAATTTTTAGTGGTACTGATTCACCCCTCCCCTTTCAGTCCAAAATTTCCATAGTTATTCCAATACAGTCATGTTCCTCAACCCCCTTTCAATTAGAGAAGTACCCAATAAACACTAGCTTGCACCGCCTTAACCTTCACCAAAATTCAACTTTCAATCTTCCCACTCAAATACATCTTGCCAAAACACATATCTTAATGTAATAAAGTGTTTTCTAGCACCACCTCAATCCATCATAAGATTTTCCCGTGATATTCCCAAGAACAGTCAAAGACCTTTTGACCATCACAAACTTCTTCTGGAATCTTCCCTACATGTTTTCCTTGAGCATATAAAAGAAAACTCATCACATCCTTATCATCGAAGAAAATTCCCCATAAAAATATACTCACCAAATTCTCCATACCAGTTACTGATGAAATATTTACCGCTAGTAGCTCAAGAACTTAGTCTCTTTAACTTGTAGCCTCTTCTACCATTGAGATGCATACACACTGATCGTCCAAATGAGTTGTGGTTAAATCATGATGTCTTAAGATCATATTCATGTTGTGTCAAAGGCTGCTTCACTCAATTCCAACTCAAACTTGACTGTTACCAAAATCTCCATCTATAGTTGCTCTACATGTTCACTTCTCTTTACACTTAGTTGTTTTCTTCTTACCGATCAAATAATGATCTTACTAATTGACATAAACATTCTATGGATATGTTTCCATAAAGTACAACCAAAAATACTATCACCTGTGTCTACTCACCAAAATCCATCACAATTCCAAAAGATCATGAGAATGAGGGTTACATTTGGTTTTGCTAGAAATTATTTGAGGCTCAGGATCAATCAACATCGGGTCCTTTTCTTCTTTAGGGGGAAGAATGGAACCAAACTATGTTGAGAGATGACATCAAATAAACATTTATAAGATATAGGAGGTGGAATAAAATTATATATAGGAGGTGTAGGTAGAAGTCCACATCTAGAGAAAAGAGATGGAACATCCTTAGGTTTGCTAAGTTCATAAATATTTGGAATCTTTTAGGCTTTATATGATCGGAAGAGGTTTTCAGGATGAGCTTTGGTTGGTTGAGGAATGGAAGGCCAAAATAAATCAAGGTCAAAAAAATATTGAGGTCCCGAAGGCTGATAGAGATTATGGTTAATAATCATGATTTCTCCATTATTAGGAAATTTCAATCATTTTTGAATAGGAGAGGCCACAAATTTCATGGAGGTAAGACAAGGAAGACCAAGTTTGACTTGAAATTGATCAGAAGTTAGGATAATAGTGAAGGTAAAATCTAAATCTTTACCAACAACTTCAATAGAAATTAAATAGAACCATGGGAAGGATAAAGGAAACCATTGCAAGTTTGGATCATAACATCAGATTTATCATAAAAATCACATTGCCATAGTCTACTAAAAAGATGCTCTTCAGTTATCATATTCACCATGCAAGTAGGATCAATAGGGACACCACAAGAATGGAGGCCATTAACCTTTGAGAAAATATAGAGAGGACCATTAGGTGCTTTGATTGTCTCAGTAGGGTCAAAGGTAATGCAAAGCTTAGGTTCAAATTTAGGTTTAGGTTTAGTTTGATCAATGAGGTTGAAAACATGATTGACTTTGTGAAATTATCTGTAAGACCAGAAAAGGGACTAGAAAGCATATTTAGGTAACCACAAACTCTAAAAAATATGCTACCCTAACTAATCTAACATTAAAACCATTTGAAACAAGAGTTGAAACATATGCAAAATAACATAAACAAACTCCCTTCAAATGTAGTTCTAATGCTCTCCTTTCTTCTCCACAGAGGTTGATATGTTGCTCTTTGACAAACACAATAGCACAAAGAACCTTTGAAAGCACAAGTGATAATGAGAATTACTAGGAGATAGTGGTTCTACCTTGAAAGAATGAAATGAATCCCATTTTATAGAAAATGAGAGACATTTAGGCGAGATTGCACAAAATCTATGCATAAATGCAAATTTTGGTTGGTAGGATGTTAGGAATCACGATATGGGGGAGATCAAATGAGGAGATATTGAAAATATTTGTGAAGCACCTTCATAGGGATGAGAATCCTCAATTAAGGGATATGATATTTAGGTGGGATTAGGAATCATTAATCAAATTAATAATTCAATAGTCTCAAATATTCCTCAAAATCCATAATTAGATCTATGAAATTATGAAAATATCATAAATTAAAATTAGCCAATTAATTAATTGTTGGAGACTTAGGGAAAAGGGAATAAATAAAGTTTATTTATTTATTCAATTATAACTTAGGATAAACTATGGGTTATTCATCCAAATGGGGAAATTAGTGGATTATAGGTCGAATTGAAGGTGTTGATGTCGAATTGAAATGATCTTGATAATATTGATAAGGTTTAGGATCAATTCCGAGGGTTCCAGAATAGTTTAGGAAATCACGAGGCATCGATGAACTTTGACAATGCACCCACATAATGATGATTGTAAATGATTGAAAAGCGCTAATGAACTTTGATGGCATCGTAAGATTGAAATGGGGAAACATCGATGATCTTTGACAATGTTCATGAAATGATAATAAGAAATAGTATTGACAATAATGAACAACACTATTGAATTGATATTGATAGATTGATAGCAATAACACCGATGATCTTTGACAATGTTATCAAATGACTGATTAAGGGGATACAAAGCATTGATGATCTTGGACAACGCTCCTGAAATGATGACAAGATTGATCAAATTGAAATAGGGTTTGATCGATTGGTTTGAAACTGGGTTAATTAGGCATCAGTGATCTTGGACAATGCCCCAAAATGGTCAGAATGAGTCCAAACAATTCTGAAAGTGATTGGGAATAGAATAGGATAGGTTTGAATCGATTTAGGAAGGTTTGGAATGGTTTAGGATCAAATAGGATTGGTTTAGGATCGAATAGGATCGGTTGATCAGAAATGATTTGGAAAATGATCAATTTTATGATAAGGAGAGTAGAATTGTCAGTAAACAATTGAACAATTTTGCAATATTCAATCATTGATGAAAGACACAATGTCACCATACAATAAAGATCATATGCATGACATAGAGGAATAATTAGGTTGCAAAACAACATTTTGATTATAATGCTAAAAATGTTAAAACATGTAGATCAGCAGGCTCAAACCATTTTTAGGTGTCTACATTTTGCCCCTCTTTGGTACAATCTGATTATGAGCGTTGTGTCAAAGAACCTGAAGAGAATATCATTAAAACATGCCCCAGTTGTAATGGGATACATAGGTTCCCCCTCGAGAAATCATCTAAAAAATGTAAATGATAGGTCGATTTGTCGACAATGCCAAGACAGATCCACAACAATGATCGGATAAAAAATTGGAGGTCAAACGCAAAATATATGAGGTTCAGAGTGTCAAAAGCATCACGACCAATACAAAACACAAGGGTTTCACATCCATCTAGGCAACCAAGAGGCTATAAAAGGGCCTGAAAGGGGTTTTGGAGCTCATTTTCACTCTCTCATTTGGAAGAATTGAGCTCTAGAGCAAGGAAGATGGACCGAGTGCCAATAGAAAATTAGTGTGGGGAATGAGTTCATAGCTATCGATGACTGACCAATGCGGGACCAAAGGTGAGTACATCGGAGCCTCTTAGTGGTTTACAATTTTCACGCATTTCTAGGCAGTTTTAGGGGTCAAAATGGGGTCAAACAGGGCTTGCAGGGGCTCACATGTGCCACCTGCATAGGTCACATGCCCACCTATGTAGGAAGCACATGTGGGATGACCACCTGTGCAACCAGCATAGGTGGGAGGCCATTCTGCGCAGGTGGTAGGATAACCTGTGCAGGTGGTCAGAAAGGCCTCAAAATAGGGTCTAGGGGTTCCTAAACCACCCTAAACTTCTCTAAACTAGTCAAAACCCTAGGACAAGGTCAAAATTAGGTCAAATTAAGTCAAAAAAGGTCCTAGGTTGGTCAACAAGAAACATAAAGTATAGAAAGTTGACCAAAGTTGCATGGTGATCGTAGGAGGAGCTTCTAGTTTTGCAGACACGGGAGAGTAGACCAACATGTCTGGATATACGTCATTGGTTGAGTAGTCATGAGAGGTAGATCCTAGCCTCTCTAGGATTGTCTTTCATTACATACATGCTTGAGATTAGGGAAAACCAGGGATTGATCACAACATTGGCTGAGCGATGGCACTCAGAGACTAGCTCTTTCCATCTACTAACAGGGGAGGCAAATGTGACACTGGAGGATGTATGGTGCATCCTTAGGATTTTGATTCATGGAGAGATGGTTGAGTACAATCCCACAATAGGGAGTTTGGTGCTACATCGGCTATTCAAGAGCAACAATGATGATCTAGACATCCGTGATTATGAGATTCGATGGAAGACAGTTGCTAAGTAGCATGATAGTTTGATTGTGGTTATCTATGGGGTTATTGCATGTCTTCTAGTACCTGACAAGCGGGGCCACAAATTCCCTATTGGCTGGGGGAGGGTCCTCAAGTAGATGATCATGGAGGGTACAGTGTTTGCATGGGGGCCATGCATGCTAGCGATGACATACTACCAACTCCACCAGTTGGCATACCGAGGAGGATTATCAATCAGTAGCAGGATCACATTGCTACAGGTGTGGGCCTATGAGCACATAGCAGTATTCTGGTCCATTGATCAGAGATTTGTGTGTCCAGATATGCCCTATGTTTACTATTATTGAGGGGCACTTGCACAGGGCCCACTAGGATATACATTGCACTTTCGTCATGAGATAGATCTGCTTAGAGATTTTACATGGCACCCATACAGAGACTACCCCAGATGGGATGATGATGTAGATCACCTTCCTTACTATAGACATGAGAGACACCTCATCGGGAGGTTATGGGTCATACAGCTATTGAGATTCAGCTCCCAGAGTGAGTCTGGCGACAGTTCGGAGAGATACAGGGAGTACCGATAGGTACAACTTTGTTCACGTGGTCAAGGGTCAAGGCTAGGATATGGGGTGCAACATCTAGGCCTCATGTGGCATATGCAGAGTTCAAGCAGTTATAGTCCAGATTATGGGGAGTAGGTGCAAATGTTGCATATGTAGGGACCACAGAGGAGTATGATAGATGGTTTGCTGAGCACAGGCTGATTCCTCTGACAAATCCAGATGTGGTGATACTGAGAGTGCGGGTACCCAGAGATGAGAGTACCGAGGAGGAGGATGAGGATGAGGGGGATGAGGAGGAGGAATCATATGAGGATGATGAGGATGAGGAGGAGGATTCAGATGAGGATGATGAGGATGATGAGGAGAGTGAGGAGGAGGAGTCAGATGCTGACAGGGATATGTCAATGTAGATGGATGAGGATAGGGATGAGCCACCACATGGGGATGACCTACAAGGTCCTGATGATAGGTTCAAGGATCATAGATAGTGCATCTAAGAGCTTAAGAGTCAGATAGACCGGTTGGCACTGGAGAGAGATACAGATAGGGCTGCATGGGCTACAAAGTGTGCATTGTGGACTGCAGATTGTGCATCATGGACTGCAGATCGTGCATCATGGATTGCTGAGCGATCATTGCTCACAACATAGATGGACAGGTTGATAGTAGAGAGAGACACATTGCTCTCCTCTCGAGATACAACTATGGCTAGCTCATAGAGAGACGAGGAAGAGTCATGACAATTTATTAGTACCATCCACGATTCCAACGCACATAGGGTTGTCAAGATGCTAGGGGATGCCCAAGCAGAGTCATAGTATTGGATAGATATGTACATGAGAGAGGTGCTACAAGAGTAGTGGGTGTTGAGTTATAGAGCGTCATCTAGCAGATTACATTCTTGCAGGACATATAGCAGCGGGGGAGTGTTGGGACCGAGGGGCCCACCTAGATCAAGATAGATAAGGTATCAAACAGGAGGAGCCTCATCTTCCAGACAAGATAGGGATCAGGAGGACCAAGAGAGCAGGGGTTGATATGAGGTCTCTCTAGCAGAGGGACACTTTTGATAGACATGTGATAGATTATGAGCCTGCGGGCCTCAGTGTATATAGACACCTTGATTTTTGTACTCTAATACTTTATTGAGACACATATATATGATATGCAACTATTTTATGATGCATAGGATGGGTGCTTATGTATATGATTTACTTTCCTATTCTATGATGATGCTTATGTATTGCAATGTATTGCCTTAGTTACACAATAATATATGTTATGGATGAAATAATTGTTTTTGTCTTTTTCTTTTTGAAATGTATGAATGCAAAATGCAAACGTATATCTGAAAATTTTCACATGTATGAATGAATGAATGCAAAAATGCACATGTTTTTGTTGTTTTTCCAGTTTATAAATGCATGTATGTAGGATGCACTTGTTTTTGATGTACTAGAGTACTAGACCAAGGTGACTATGAGGATTGACTGAAGAAGTGTTAGCAGAAAGAGGAAATTAGATGAAGAAATGTTAGTAGAAAGATGTTGGCTTTCAAAGTGCAATTTTGTGATAAGAGCTTATTTTGATATTGCAAAAGCGGATGCAACACATCGTGGCACAAAAGACAGAAAAAAAGTCATCCTTTTGCATAAAAAAACACGATGCAGATAGAGGATAATATTCTCCATCCCAAAAGCATGTAGCAGACATGCCCCTGAATTTCATGAGATCATCAAACAGGCAGAAAAAAGATAAAGCAAAAATAACTGGTCATGAACCATCCCGACTACTCTCATAAGATCATATAATATCATCGAGTAGCATAGGAACATGATCAAAAAATAAAATAAAAAATACTCACTGAAATAATGTGAGCTAGTAGCCATTCTGATATTTTGTGACTTGCATTAAATGTTCTTTGATTGATATCTTAGTTTGCAAATTGACTGATTGGATAATTGATTGATAGCTTGGAAAGATTGATTGATAGCAAAGATCAGAAGATTTGAATAGTCCAACCAGATTGAATGTTGAGTCACAATGATTCAGGTCGCAAATGATTTTGTTAAGCACAGATTGATGATTCTGCCACTAATGTCGGCAAATATGAAGTTCGATTCGCAAAAGGAAGACAAGTATGTACAAATTTATTGCAGATTTTTGAAGAGGTTTTTCAAATTTTTAGGATTTTTGAGATATTTGAATTTTTTTGTAATGATATTTTTTCAGGACATTATTTGATGTTTTGCAAATTTTTTAGGACATTATTTGATTTTTTTGGAATTTTAGCTTCTATTTGGATTTTTAGGATTTTTTCAGGTCATTAAGATATTTACAATTTGTAAGAATTGAATTGCCCCCAGTGTCTAGCAAGGCAAGGACATTTTGAAAGGAGAAATGGATTGGTAGATGGACAAAGGCCAAGGGTCACTTGCATGGGATATGTTTACGTGCCAAGGACTATCCAAGAAATGGGATAACAATTTTTTTCACCAAGCTGGGGGACTGGACAAGACAATGATAAGGTAATGAGATAGTGTTGTGGATAGAATGCAAGAAATGGACATGTCAAGAGGGTTTTCTTTGAAAACATGTTTTGCATTGAACATCCTTTTTTGACATCAAGACCAAGATAGGGAGTTGGATAGGACAATGTGAGGACCTAGATAGGATAATGACAGGATATGAACAGGAAAAAGATAGGATATGGATAGGATATGCAAGATCAATCAGGGATAATGAGAAGGGATATGTAATATGGATGAAAGGTTGTGATAGGATAGGAAATATAGACCAAAGGGATCAAGACAATGTAAAGCGGATAGGATATGTGATGCTTCAAGGAATATTTGCAACCATGTCAATATCAAAGTTGGGAAAAAGACGATAAGATAATGGATAATGGATAATGGATAATGGAGGGCATGCTAGGGATAATGGAGGATAACGCTAATGAAATCTGCCCCCAAGTATAGACTGCAAGAAGTTCATAGAATTACACATGATGCCTGTTTGCCAGGTTTTCATCATGGTACTTGCCCAAAGTGCCTGTTTGCCAGGTTTTCACTATTGGATGAAATTATTTCTCTCTACTCTTTTTTTGTGTTGCCAAGATGCCTGTTTGCCAGGTTTTCATCAAGGCAACTTTTTTTTTTTTTTTTTTCTTTTCATTTTTTTTTTCATATTTTTTTGACATTTTGGAAAAAAATGGACGCATGAAGTGACATGGACAGAGGAATCAAACGCCTTACTCTTTGAAATTTTCTTTTGAAAGATATTGTGCAAAGACGTTGGTAGGGTAATGATAAAGGGATATGAAGTGGGTGATTAGATAAGGATGGGACAAGCTTCATGCAAGAGATTGGATAGGTTGGAAAATAGGTGTTGGATAATGAAGGGAATGTAGACCAGATTTCTTTGAAGTGGAAGGGAATGGATGCAAGAACAACATTGGCACACACCTTGAGGGGTGATGGAGTGATAGAGGAAAATGGGATTTTGGATTTTGAAGGATTAATGAAGGAATCGATATGGATTTTGGGACACAAGGACCCAAAATGGATTTGGAAGATGGAAGACATTTAGATGGAGGGATAGCAATTTTGGATGCTGATTTGGACTTTTCTTTGGGACTCTGTGCTTCAAGAAGCTTCTTGGGAATCCACATGCAGTTTAATTTTTCATTAATTTGAGGGTCCTTTGAATGTATTGCTTTCACAATGGATTTTGGAACCCATATGGCTTTTGACTTTATTTTTTGCTCAATCGGCCTTTGTAGCCTTTTTGATAATTCTTTTTTAATTTGGATCAAATTTTTCTTCTTTTGTACATGTCGATTATACTGGACATGTTGATCCTTGATAGCATGTGGATTGCTTGACTTGTAGACTTTATGTTTGACATCCAAATTGCTTTGGAAGGGAATGGAATTCATGGATGGATAGGAATTATATTGAGGTATTTTGGATGGATGGAAGGTTCTCCAGGGTGTATGCCTTTGCTGACTTGTATTTGGGAAAGGGTAAGGGGATTGCAAGCTAGTAGAGGGAGGAAAATATGGACCTAATATGGATGGAAGGGTTGAAGGGGGAGGTATATGTCTCAATTTGGATTTTGAAGGGATACTAAAACCTTGAGATGTAGATTTATTAAGACCATGGCCATTTGAATTTTCTTGGATATGTAAGGGTTTCAATATACCTTTTGCATGGAGGTCTAACCCTTTGACTTGATAATGCTTTCTTTGACTAGTAGGATACTTGCTACAAGACACGAGTCCATTATTATGAGGTGTGAATGATATGGAAGGACTTATAGGACCATGAGGTGGAATAGACTCAATAGAACCAGGGGAACCCATCTGAAGTGTAAGGGGTTCATGAACAACTTGCATAGATGTGCTTGAGTCACAAGGGGGAGCACAAGGAACAATAGGATCCTGCGATGGAGTATGAGCAGTGATAGGATCATTTGGTAGGATAGGATCTTGTGGGGGATATGATGGGCTGATGTGATCTTGAGGAGAACATGAAGGTTAAGGGACACCTTTATATTGACTTGGAAAGGGATCTTGGGAAGATATGGAAGGGAGATCATGATCTTGCTTGGGAAGTGGGAGGTCAATGGGACTTGGAAGGATATTTTTCTCTTGAGGTGGAAAATGATCATTTTGGATAGGGGGGATAAGGATAGTGGGATCATCATGAGGCTCAAGGGAAATGGGGTCTTGG
>MU225303.1:643884-666469 GCA_018584345.1 Thuja plicata
TTGGGAAGTGGGAGGTCAATGGGACTTGGAAGGATATTTTTCTCTTGAGGTGGAAAATGATCATTTTGGATAGGGGGGATAAGGATAGTGGGATCATCATGAGGCTCAAGGGAAATGGGGTCTTGGTAAACAATAGGATAGAATTTGTCATTAAAGGGGTCTTGATCTTGATATGTTTTTAGACATATTTCTTCATTCTTTTTTATCATCCTCTTGACATGGGATATGATCTTGGACATGCAAGGGGGGTTCTTGAAATGGGTCAACATTTTGATATGATGAAGATGGAATTCAGATAGGAATCTCATGAATGGGCTTGATTGAAATGGGAGGAAATGGTGGAATTGGTTCAAAGGAACTTGGGCTATGCATAGGACTAGCTTGGACGTCTTTTGTGGATAGCCATTGGAAGGTTGCATTGTTGGAAGAATCACTTGATGGGGAAGGAGGAAATTTCTCTTGGGAGGAATGTGGGGATGAAGGGGTGGAAGGAAAAATGGGTATTTCTTGAAGGTCAATGAATTGAGGGGAAATAGGTATGTCATCCATGCGATTGTTTTGGGGTGAGCCATTGCTAGACATGAGTAAATTATTTGTTTGATCCAATTTTTGAAACAAATTCTTTAAAATTTTGGATTTGAACTTGCGCTTCTTGATGGGTCTTGTTTGTGATACCTCATCAATATTTACATGTTGGAAAGAATTATTGGAATGAACATGTTCAACAAAAGGTGTCTTATTGATTATGCTTGGTTGATGTTCAAAAGATGTCACATTTGAATTTTCCTTTGTTTGATAAGACATTAGTGGTGAATTGGAGGACACAAAAGGTTCCTCAAGCAATGTTATTGTTTGTGATCTTAGTATTGATTGTCTTCTTTTCATTATTGGCACAAGAGTTTGTGAAATTGTTTGAAGATCACTTGGTTGTTTTGGAATGAAGATTGGTTCGTAATTTGGTGGTGGGCCCATTTGAATTATGCCACAGTCAGGTTGAAAGATTTGATTTGGAACTTGGTCGAATGATTTATTTGAAATTTGAGCACATAGAGACTGATTTGAAACTTTATTGAATTGAGCATGATCTAGAACTTGGTTGAAAAAAGTTGGCTTTTGCACATGATTGAATTGGGATTTGTTAAATTGTTCATTTGCCTCATTGAGTTGTGAAATGAGTTTTGGTATCTTTGATTTATCAATGAGATATTGTGTGTAAATTTCACCAAAAGATTCACTTGGACATCCAAGGAGTTTGGCCATCTCCTTTCTACTCTTTATCATCTTTTCTACACTTTCTTCCAAGATTTTATTTTCTTTATCTAATTTTGTTTGCAAATTTTGAATCATGTTTGCATGGACTTGATGCAATTGATTGTTTGGTTGTGTTGATGTCATTTTCCTTGGCTCAAAAGCTTTTTGTTGCAAAGGTATATCTTGTCTTTGATAAAAAGGTAATTATGAGTTTCATTGTGATGGAAACATGGGTTGATAAGTGTCTTGTTTCCTTTTGGATGTTTGGAACCTAGTGAAGATTGACATGATGCCGATATGAAAATGCAAGATTTTTTTGAAATTTTTGGATTTTTGGAAATGCAAGGAGCTTATGAAAAATGCAACCTAAGGTTTATGCAACCATGTTTTTGGTTTTTTGGACTTTGACAATAAATATTTTGAAAGGAGAAAAACCTAAGAGCATAACCTCATGATGTTGAATAAGAATCTTGACTTGAAAAAAGGATTGAGGGACAAGGGACAAGTTTGATAAAAAGGATTAGGTCAAATCCATCATGACGAAGGTGGAATATGACCAATTGATAAGGGGGGGGGGGGGTTTGAAATTTTTGGGACAAAAGGGGACCAAGTCAAGATCCTATTTTCAGCACCATAAAGAAATGCTCTATGACTTGGATACTTTCTAGGATTGTTTGCAAAGTTTTTAAGGAGGGTCTAAAATGATCTATGTATGCAAGAGGGCTATGATAAGGACTTATGTAAAAGGGACTATAATGAGGGTTGTGATAAGGCATATAATGCAAGGGACTTCTTGAAATGCAGCTAAAATGAGCTTAGGACATGAATATGCAAGATGAAGACTATCAAGCATGCCAAGAGGTTCCAAGTGAAAAAGTTCAAGGTTCCATATGTTTACTCAAAGACAAGGTTTGTTGTGACCATTTGATTGTTCTTGAAGATTGATTTGGAAAAAAATTGTTCTTTAAGGAGAGAGTTTTAAGATGTTATCATTTTTATTAAGGTTTAAACACTCACACAAGACACATCATTCAGAATGGTTGTTGTAAAATGAACAAACACACCACTTCCTAAGGATAGCAAGGACAGTATCTGTTGAATCCCCACTTGAACCAAAGTTCAGCCACACTTACTAATAGCGGACAACCTAGAAGCTTGGAGGCACAAGCTCCTTCTTACATGTGCACTCACTTCTCAGGCACTCCAAGCTTCAACTCCCAAGGGTCATCACTTCCTAAGGGATTGTTGTCTCGACTAATAGCCGCGAAAGTGTGGAGTGTCTTAGTTGGTATCTAACCTTCCACACCAACAGATAGAAGGTTATTGGCTACTATGACATGGTGTTTAGTATGGGCATCCATTTGGGTTGTTATATGTGTGACATATTAGCTTTGTTATGGAGGCCTCCCAGCCTATGGAAGTTACGTTTCGTAGGTTTTAATGCACCATAAGGGTACTGAGGGAGATCTTATTCCCAATATAATGCATTCAACACCCATCCATTGTGAGATTAATCACAATGGAATTTTTTGTATCCCGGTTTGGATGGGCTTGCTTGTAGCCTGTTACCGGTTGGGCATCCGCTCTCACTGGCTCTACTAAAGCACTTGGGAGGTAGCCACTCTATAAGAATGATACAAGTTTCTATTACACCCAAGATCCATGAAGGTGAGAGGAGATGATACACTCATATGATTCTTAGGGTTTTATAATCTAGAAAACACATTAGACACATGAAAGCAAAAGGTTCTTTTCAAGCACCAAACTGAAGTGTTTTCTAACTACAAAAAACAAGTATAAAAGTTTGGGAAAACACAAGGTCTTCTACAAATGTCCTGCATTGAAATCGTTAGTATTTTTTAGGATTCAATCTTCATCCCACAATTGCCAACATGCTGCACAAATTATCAGTAACACCAAAATCCAGTAGTCTAAGTGAAGAAACAAGTATAGGAATGCAAAAATCCAAAAACTTGCTCAAAAACACCAAATTTACCACCTATGCAGGAACATGATACCACCTGCACAAAACCATGGTACCACCTATGCAGGAACAGGCTACCACCTACGCAGCTTCTGACCACCTGCGCAGCTACTGATCAGAGGCCCAAAAAGGCACAAAAACTTGCAAAAATAGAGCCTTTTTCAACATCTAAGCATGCAATATCACCAGAAACATAGCTAGGGTTCATTATTTATGCCATTTAAGTTGATTTAAAAATATTGAAGTGAAATTGAAACCCTAACTAGCTTGCATGTGCATCAAAGTGGTTTAGGAACACCTTAAAGACCAAATCTGCATTTGATCCTAAACTAGTTTAGAGTTCATTTTAGGTACCCAAATCAGATGTGCATGTTCATTTTAGGTCCTTTATCAACTTAGACAACTTGATCTTTCATGAAATAGTCCATTTCCACCCCTAGTTAGGTTAGATTGCAAGTTTGTTTGAAATTTGAAAAAGCTTGATAATATGAAACCCTAGACTAGATGAGATCCATTTTAAGAGCCCAAATACAAATGTGAATGTTCATTTTAGGCCTTGAAAATCAAAGTGTGAAGTTCATTGACCATATTAGGGTTCATTAATTAAATTTAGGGTTCATTTGAATAGTTTAGGATTCATTTTATCTTTTAAACAGAGAAAAAGCAGAGGTGAAAGCCTAAAATGCAAAATAGCTTCCTAAACATGCAGGAAGTGATCCTAAACCCTAAAAGATGATCCCATATGACCAATTACACAGCTAAGAAGCTATCTGCGCAGCTCTGGGCTCTAAGTGCGCAGGTCTGGGTCCCATTTGTGTAGGACTTAACCACCTGCGCAGAAATAGTGACCACCTGTGTAGGAATAGTGACCACTTGCGCAACTTTAGTAACCACCTGCGCAGCTCTCTTCTAGAACCTGAAAAAGACACAAAAACACAAAAAAGTTTATTAGTTAAGCATGTTCACGTCGGGTTCACCAAATGTAAGACCAGAAAAGGGACTAGAAAGCATATTTAGGTAACCACAAACCACAAACCCTAAACAATATGCTACCCTAACTAATCTAACATTAAAACCATTTGAAACAAGAGTTGAAACATGCAAAATAACACAAACAAACTCCCTTCAAATGTAGTTCTAATGCTCTCCTTTCTTCTCCATAGAGGTTGATATGTTGCTCTTTGACAAAAACAATTGCAAAAAGAACCTTTGAAAGCACAAGTGATAATGAGAATTACTAGGAGATAGTGGTTCTACCTTGAAAGAATGAAATGCATCCCATTTTATAGAAAATGAGAGACATTTAGGTGAGATTGCACAAAATCTATGCATGAATGTAGATTTTGGTTGGTAGGATGTTAGGAAGCATGATATGGGGGAGATCAAATGAGGAGATATTGAAAATATTTGTGAAGCACCTTAATAGGGATGAGAATCCTCAATTAAGGGATATGATATTTAGGTGGGATTAGGAATCATTAATCAGATTAATAATTCAATAGTCTCAAATATTCCTTAAAATCCATAATTAGATCTATGAAATTATGAAAATATCCTAAATTAAAATTATCCAATTAATTAATAAAAATTAATTAATTGTTGGAGACTTAGAGAAAAGGGAATAAATAAAGTTTATTTATTTATTCAATTAGAACTTAGGATAAACTATGGGTTATTCATCCAAAGGTGGAAATTAGTGGATTATAGGTCAAATTGAAGGTGTTGATGTCGAATTGAAATGATCTTGATAATATTGATAAGGTTTAGGATCAGTTCTGAGGTTCTGGAATAGTTTAGGAAATCACGAGGCATCGATGAACTTTGACAATGCGCCTGCGTAATAATGATTGGAAATGATTGAAAAGCGTCAATGAACTTTGATAGCGTCATAAGATTGAAATGGGGAAACATCGATGATCTTTGACAATGTTCCCAAAATGATAATTAGAAATAGTATTGACAATAATGAATAACACTATTGAATTGATATTGATAGATTGATAGCAATAACACCGATGATCTTTGACAATGTTATCAAATGGTTGATGAAGGGGATACAAAGCATCGATGATCTTGGATGATGCTCCTTAAATGATGACAAGATTGATCAAATTGAAATAGGGTTTGATCGATTGGTTTGAAATTGGGTTAATTAGGCATCGATGATCTTGGACAATGCCCCAGAATGGTCAGAATGAGTCCAAACGATTCTACAAGTGATTGGGAATAGAATAGGATAGGTTTGAATCAATTTAGGAAGGTTTGGAATGGTTTAGGATCGAATAGGATCAGTTTAGGATCAAATAGGATCGGTTTAGGATCAATTAAAGGTTGATCGAAAATGATTTGGAAAATGATCGATTTGATAAGGAGAGTAGAATTGTTAGTAAAAAATTGAACAATTGTGCAATATTCAATCATTGACGAAAGACATAATGTTTCCATACAATAAAGATCATATGCATGACATAGAGGAATAATTAGGTTGCAAAACAACATTTTGATTGTAATGCTAAAAATGTTAAAACATGTAGACCAACAGGCTTGAACCATTTTTAGGTGTCTACATTATCATCATAGTCAATATACTGAGTAGAAGAGGAAGACAAAGGTAGGGTAGACTCAATGGTATTTGTTGAATGAGATGGTAAAGGGTTGGTATATATTTTCAAGTTTTGATTGGGAGGTGCTATAGATTTGTTTCCTTGATTATTAACACCTTCAACATATATAGCATTAGAAACAATGAGGTCTTGAATAAGTACAAATTTCAAACAGAAATACTTTTTAGTATCATAGATTGGTTGAAAATGGTATTGAAATAAAGATTTATGATCAAAGTTTTTGGGAAAATGATTGGAAGTGTTAATTGGTTTGATAGGAGGAAGTGTTAACACATTAGCATTAATCAATTTCAACATCACATTATGTAAATATTCATAAATCTGAGTAAAATTATGAGTAGGTCTAAAGATATATGACAAAGGAGCCACACCTTTGGATGTTGTTTCCACTTACTCATCAACATTGTTGGATGGATTATTGATATTATTGAAGTTATTTGGTTTCTGAAAATTTTTGAAATTTTTGGATGAGGCATCACTCTTATCAACTGAAGCCATTAGATGGTGCTCTCAAACTAACTCACTTGCAATTTATAATTATGAAGCACTACAAATAATTGAGTAAAATAAGAGAATTTATAAAGTAGGATCTTATCTCTAATGTATTTTTATAAATTAGCAATGAAATATTTGAGCATGCAAATGCTGAAATCTACCAATAAAATCAGCCACTTTTTCTTTAACACCTTGTTGACCATGCATTAAATTAGTCAAAGAAATTTTAGGACCAATGTTGGTTTGAAATTGTTCAATGAAGGAATTATAAAGATTTTGGAAGGAATCAATAGAATAAGGAGGCAAAGAACAATACCATTGCAAGGATTTGTCTCAAAAGGTTCTTGTAAATAGTTTAGCCATGAACCTATGGTAATGAGAGAAATCACTACACAAGGTTTGAATTTTTTTGACATGAGTCAAAGGATCACTCTTGTTATTATAGGTATCAAGATGAGGAATCTACATGTATTGTAGGATAATAACACAAATTGTATCCAAAGACAAAGGACTAGCAATATCACAAGTAGGGATGTTGAACTTGGATTGAGTTATTAAAGTAATTTCTTGTTGCAAAGAAGACATGGTTTGAGCCAGGCTATTAATGGTAGGATCATTAGAAAGAATGGTAGGAGGAGGTATGTTTGAAATATTTAGGATCATTATAAGAGACAATTGGAGCATTTGAATATGAAAAGGGTGCACTATGGTAAGTGGGCATAGATGAAGGTAAAGAAACACATGACACACTTGAAGGAATAGATGGAGCAATATGATTAGGGTTAGGAATAGGTGTAGGATTGATATTTTGAGTGGAATTTGTTATGATAGGGGGAGAATAAGTGTAGACACTAGGAATTGAAGTAGAAATAGGCATAAAGGTCTCAACACTAGTAGTTGGTAGAATGAAGCCTAGCTATTGAACACAATCTCTAAGAGGCTTAAAATTGTTATCAATGAGATGAGTGATGCTACACAAGATGTTATTGACATGCTCATCATTATGGATTATCTTTGTTAAGCCTTCTACAATGAAAATTACCTCGTGGTTAGGGTTTTATTGTCATAACCATTGTTCAAATTTATCAAAGTCATTGGAAAGCTTTTGTACTTGCATAGGAGGGACTCTTAAAGCCTCATCTTCATCATGAGAAGAATGGGAAGATTTGTTCTCCATGATAGGATTGATGTTACTAGTATGCGTGTTGGTCTCATAAAGATTCCTAGGAAATAAATAAGGCTTGAGATCAAAGGAACCCATAAGTCTACAATTTCTCCTAACCGAAATGCTATAATTAGGACTCAAAGTGATAACACTCATGCACAAGGGAATGAAAGGAAGGATATAATTTTAATGCAATTTGAAAGAGATATGCAATAATGTTGTTACAAAAATCACATATAATTAACAAATGCAAAGATGTAATGTAAAGCATAAACAAGTAGATCTAGACACTAAATAATATTTATAAAGAAATAAACCTATAGATCTAGATGCATAAAATGTAATAAAGCTACACAAGGAGATCAAGGAGATCACACAAAGAGGATCTAACCACCAAATCAAAGGTATGTAAAAGAGTAGGGTTCATCAAAATGTATAGTGCAAAATGGTGATAAATTATAAGATGTAGACCACTCACCAAGATCATGCCATACATTAGAATGCAAACCCACCCTTGAACCAAATCTGATTAGTACAACCAAAAGAAGGAAGGATACTAATGAAAGATCTATGTCTAAGGGGGTTTGGATTCATAAAAGGGGGATGAATGATAGATGTGATATGATAAAATAAGTGAAAATGAAAAGAGTAAGAATAAGTGCACCTGGAAACAAGATGTAGAAGATAGAACTTCAAATCTGAATTTGACTGTCGTTGGAATCTCGGATCCTGTTGTAATTGCAGATCTGGAAAATAGGGATATGAATTTATCTGTCCAAATTTTTTTATTGAAAATAGTAGGGACAAGTAAAATTTTTGGGAACAAATTGACTTTTGGGGAACAAGTAGATTGGTCAACTTGTTCCTGTCAAAATCTAATGAAACTTTCCCAAATTTTGCAACTATACCTGTACTGCCTAGATCCAGAATTGCAGCTCCACAACCTCTTCCTGCACACATAAAAATGGGGAAAAAGGTTGTGGAAAGGGGTTTGCCTTAGTAAAAACCTCGTTTAAGAATAAACCTTGAAATATGATAGAAATTTCATAAAGGAAAGTAATGTAAAAGGTAAATTGTTGATTCACCTTGTATGAATCACTCATGAACTGATGTAGTAATCGCTCAAATCCATGAAGATTCTTGAATATAGTTGGAATCCAAAGATTTAACCTTGGAATGAGATATAGAATCAAGGATACCTTCAAAAATGCACGACTCTATGATTTCTACTCCTAGATCTTGAATGTTGATATGTTTGATAACCACATGCAAAGAAGAAGAAGAAGAGAGAGAAAGATGGATGAAAGAATCTCCTTGCTTGATTGAGAATTCCTCTACTTGGTCATCACATGAGAGAAAGTTGCATCAATTGCAGAAGATTGAATTTTGCTTGAATGGATCTTGGAATAATGGATATTGGAGATATTTAAATGGATGCTTGCCTTCAAATCTTGAATCCAAATCCTCAATTTCTCTTTCTTGCTTGAAATATTGAATGCTCACACTTGATCAACTTATCATGTTCTTATGTAATGAAAAATGAGGAGAAAGGAAGTCCTTTTACAGTAAATTTAGGATGCAAATTTGATCCAAGCCTACCAAAATTGAGAAGAAGACCCCAACATCGGGCTCCAGGCAAAATTTGAGCCAAAAATCCTAGGGACAAGTTAGCTCATCGACTTGTCCCCAAGGACAAGTTGGCCTGTCAACTTGTGTTAGGAAAAATGGGCTCAACTTTCAAGGGGATAACGGGGAAGGTGAAAAGAAGAGGGGGAAGAAAATGCAAGTTGTTTCAATCAAGCATAACAGTCACTCAAACCTCAATTTCACCAAAATAGGGTCTAACAGGTCCTAAAGACATCCAATTATGGGTGCTAGCTTTTTATGATGATACAAAAACTTGCTAGTCTTTCCTTCTCTTCTTCTTCTCCCTTGAATCACCTAGCATAACACAAATTGATAGCCAGTTGGATTTATGGTCTCTTTCTCTTTCCCTCCATGCTCTCATTGCTATGCTAGTGGGTTATACCATGGAGTCTTGTCTTATATTTTATGTGTGCTCTTTCTCTTTTCAGGTGACCACTTGTGCTTTTGAAATATCTTTTTGAGCATGATGCTAGTGGTTGAGGCATTTTCTTTAGAGAGGTCTCTTCAACTAGTTGGCTTGGAATCTTAGTAAGATTTAGGCTTTTATTGCTACATGTCCTTGAAAATGGATGTATGAGTTAAGATCCTTGGTTTGGGGGCTTGTGTCCTTAAAATTAGTGATCTCTCTCTCTCTCTCTCTCTCTACTATGATCATGAGGTGAATCATACTCCTGGTAAAGTTGGGGCTAAATATATCATCCTAAAAAGTATGAAATCTTAATTAGGTTCTCATTTTAGCTCTATTTTAGTATATATGGGTTCCTACATTGATTTCACATCCTTCTAGAACTTATTGGACCTTAAAATTAACATTATTTGCTCAAAACTTGAGGTTATCCCTTATTTCTAAGTCTACTCCTCCATTTTCCCTCCAATCAAATAATTCATTTCCTCACCTAGGGATTATTGATTTATTTTTTCCAGGAACAAGTCGACTAGTCGACTTGTTCCCAAAATGTCAACTTGTTCCCAAAAAATTGACTTGTCCCTACCATTTTTTGTGAGATTTTAGGTGCAGAAAGATATAGGTCCCTGCCTTCTAGACCCAAAGTTATAGGGTAATATGAGATTCCAGCAACACTCAAATTTAGATTCAAATTCCTACCTTCTTCATCTTATTTCTAGGTGCACTTTCATATATTAGATTCTTAAGGAATCAAATCCCCATTGAGCATAGATCTTGCATTAGCACTCATCTTCCTTTTGGTTGTGCATATCAAACTCAATTTGTGAGGGTATGTATTCCAATGTATGTACAATCTTGGTGAGTGATCTATATCTTAGCATTGATCACTATTTTATATTATACACATTCTATTATCGACTCCTCTTAATACATCACAATGAAGGATCATTGCAACTGCTTAGCACTTAAGTCCTACTTGAGCCTAGTGTGTCATCTTCCTTCCGATTGTGCAATAAAGAAAGAGGAACAATATATATTGCTTCTATTTTCCTATTGTACAATTTCTACAAGAAGAAAAATTGCAAGTGCAAGAGGATTGCTATCTTGGAGGAATGACTCAATTTTGAAGCATTAGAGGATGACAAGGGCTAAGTGTTCTACTTACCCTAAAGGAAACCATGTAATAAACAAAAAGATATGCCTCAAGACCCTTTTTATTTTAATATGCCTTACTCAATTTATTATTCATGGAAAAATCAAACCTCTTAGTGATAGATGAACTATTTTATTCTACCATGGAACACCCAACTTGGGGCGTGGCCTCCACTCAAACCATAGATAAAACCTCCTAATTGATAGTAAAAAAAAAGAAACTTGTAGAAATCCAAATAAAATTGGTAGTAATAACCACAATGGAGGCGTAATCAACCCTGGGTAAATAAAAAATTAGGATATTAGCAACAATAATAACTATAAGGAACTCCCATTTAGCCAACTACTATGCCTAATCCAACCAGTCCTCGCACTACACCTGCAAAAACTACATAAATACATGCTTATATTTCACCTGACCCAAATAATTATCTTGTCCAGTAAACATATTCTAGTGACATACAATAACTCCCTACTTATGTCTTAGACATTAATAATGCACATCTATGGTTTGGAAAAACCTTACCTGCCCAACATCTCCTCTCATAACATAGATTCCAAGGGAATATGTTTGTGTAGTTGTACATCCTCAATCAGGTGAACAAGGTCTTTTGGACATATAATGTTGGTTTACCCTACTAAAGATGGTTCAGTGAGAGAGGGGGTGAATCATAAAATATTAAACCTTAATACTTTAAATCTAACCCTCTGATTCCACTCGATGATTCAAACAACAACAACAACAACAACAACTGAAACTTGTAAACTCTTCAAAAAATTGATAAAATCATATAACTTAAGAAAATAAAATTCATATTTATCAAGAATCACATGTAACACAAGATTTAATGAGGAAATACAATTAGGGAAAAACCTTCGTGGGAATTTTCACCCACAAAATGAAATACTCTTTTGAAGTATGCTCAGTTAAGAGCCAATCCTATTAAAGATTACAATGCATATTTGTTAGATGTGACCCTATTAGGGGATTTACCTTAGACTTGTTAAGATCTTCATATTGTTAGGATTGGAATGGTTAGAGGGCTAAAACATTCATCCTATAATGTTACCTTTCTCAAGGGTTTACAAAAGGACTTGTTAGATCCACTCGGTTAAGAGATTTTTTGTTAAAAATGTTAGTAAGAAATAGTGTACTAATATGACATGTTATTATGCAAATATAATTTGCTTGACCTGATCCTTTTTTTCTCTCTCTGAAACTTACTGGCACCAACAACTCATCAAATTGTCAATCTCCCCTCTAGACTGGTTATCCAACTCTTTCACTACTCTGCTCGGTAGCTCTTCAAATTATCACTTCACCACCAAATCTGTATAAACATAAATACTCATCAATATATAGGCCTTTGTTTTTCCTATTAATCATATTGATTAGGTTTTCCCTCAATTACGCTTAGGCATCCGATCTTCTCAAATGAACTGATTCAATGTATTTGCAACTCGGTTAAGAAATTACCCATGCCTCATGACTTGCATTTTTTCTTGGAACTCACAACTTTCTTTTGCCGCTTAATCTACATCACGAATTTTGAACTTTAATTTTATGATTGTTGATCTTGCAACATACTTCATCTTCATTCTTGGAAAATTCTTGATCTGCATGCCTTTGCATTATATTCATTCTGCTGTTTGTATTCAATCTTTGTTCAATCTCTGTTCCATGCTCAGTGACTTTGGTGAATATCTTCACTTAGTATTTGACCTCACTTGGTTACCAAACTTGATCGGTAACTGACCTTGCTTGGTTGTCAACTTTTCTTGGCGACTGTATTTTCTCTGCTAGACCTAGAAATGCTTCACTGCTCAGTAACTAGGCTATTCCCTTTACCAAATTGAGCTTTCTGCTTTACTGACTTAACAACATCAAATGTTAAGTAAGAAACAATTATATCAATAGTTCCTTATCATTGTCTGATCTTTATTATCTACCCAATTAAGTTCCTCTTTGATTGATATGGCATCTTAATATAAACCAAAAATCAATTGCTTGGCATTAATGACAAACTAACAACTGATATAACCATTCTACTTGTGTGTATTCTTCTGAAACTCGGTCTTCATCACCATTACCATCAGTTGGTTAACAATCTCCCTCTTTGGAATTGATGGCAACACTATCAATTGATGATATCATACTCTGATCTCTCTATACTATATTTGCTTCCTCTTAACTTGTTCTTCCTCTTTGCCTTCTATTACATTATCCCTCTTTCATGTAGTCTCCTTTACTTGTATTCATCACTTTCTTCTTCTTTGTACTTACTTCTTATTTCTTCCTTGTGGGGTCATCAATTACACACTTCTCCCTCTTTGACAACAATGCCAAAGATCCACTCCCAAAATCTTGTTCAGGCAGTGAATCATACCTTTCATGTACTAATTTCTATTTGCATACACAATTCCTTTCACAACTTTAGGCATCACCTAAAGTGTGATCACTTAGCATCAACTCAAAATTCATATATTCTAATGTGTTCTAGATTTTATGCAACATGCCTCTTGCATTTAATGAATTTTGGATAGCAGTAGGACCCCTAATTTACCTATGGGATACTCAAAAGCATCCTTCGGTAGTGGCTTGGTGAATATGTCAGCAAGATGTTCTTTTAAATTTACATACTCCAATATTACAAGCTTGTCTTGTACTTTCTCTCTCAAGTAGTGATACTTGATAGATATGTTCTTGGTTTTTGAGTGTATTATCAAATTCTTTGATATGTTTATTGCACTTGTATTGTCACAATAAATAGTGACTAGATCATTGATATTTTCTTGCATACCTTCTATTAGTTGTTTGATCCACACAATATTTGCATAATTCATAACTGAAGCAACATAGTAGACTGTGATATACAACTTTGTTTCTTTCTTAGCCATGTAACTAGTCTTTCTCCTAAAAAGAACACCCCTCTTCTCTTGTACTCTTTATGTCATCAATGTTTCTAGCCCAATCATTATCAGTATAGAATTTCAAGTCAAACTATCCTCCTTTATTGTATACTAGGCCAAAATCTTCAATGCCTTTCAGATATCTAAAAATTCTCTTAACTGTAGACATATGGGTTTCCTTCAGATCGGAAGAAAACCTTGCAACAATTCCTATTGCATGAGAAATATCAGGTCTGTTGTGTACTACATATTTCAACTTACCAATCATGGATCGGTAGAGTGTCTTATTGACTTCTTGTGACTCATTCTCTTTAGATAACTTGCAACCAGTGACCATCGATTTTATAATCGGTTTTGAGTCATCCATACCAAAGGTCTTTAGGATCTCCTTGATATATTTTTCTTGTGTAATATAGATCCCATCCTTTACCTGTTGAATTTGAAGTCTAAGAAAGAACTTAATCTCTCCAATCATAGACATTTAAAACTCATTTTTCATCTCCTTAGGAAAATATCTGCACAAGGTGTCATTGCATCCAAAGATAATGTCATCAATAAATATCTCAGCAATTAAAACCTTGTTATTACTATCACATTTTAGATACACATTACTGTTGTCACTAGTTCTTTGAAATCCTATTTTGATTAGATATGAATGTAGTCTCTCATACCATGCTCAGGGTGCTTGTTTCAAGCCATTTAGTGCTTTATATAATCTGCATACCATGTCTTAGTTAGTTTTCTTAGGAAATCCTTCAGCTTTTTCAATATATACTTCCTCTTCAAGGACACTGTTAAGAAATGTAGACTTAACATCCATTTGATAAACTTTGAATCCCTTATAAGCCACATATGATATTAGAATCCTTACTCCTTCCAATCTAGCAACGGGTGCAAAATTTTCACCATAGTCAATTCCTTCTTCTTGTGCATACCCCTTGCAAACTAATCTTTCCTTATTTCTAAAAATCTAATTAGTATCGATTACATTCTTATCTTTTGGTCTCGGTACCAAAGTCCATGTATTATTCTTTTGAATTTGATATATCTCTTCCTTCATTACTTTCATCCAATCTTCACTTTCTAAAGCATCTTTTACTTTTCTCGATTCAAGTTTAGATATTAAACATGTGTTTTCTCTTACATTGCTTCTTGTTTGAACTCCAACTGTCTTATCTCCAATAATTTTTCTTGATGAGTGGTGTCTCTTTACATACTTTGCCAATATAGACTCGGTAGCCATTGGTATTTCTTCATTTCCATCATTCGGTGGAAGCTCTCTCTGCTCATCTTCTTCCTTGGTTTGTTCTTTCAGTATGGTGTCAGGAATCTTGGTTTGTACATGAAAAATATCTGATAATCCTTGGGTTCCTTTTTTCTATCTTCATCATTCTTCTCTGCAAATTCATCAATCCTCATGTTTTCAATTTCTAAAATTTTGTTAGTACTATTATTAAAAAATTTGTAGGCTTTTCTTTTAGTATAATATCCCAAAAATAATCCTTCATCTCCTTTAGAGTCAAACTTTCCATCTCTTTCATCTTTAAGAATATAACACCTACTTCCAAATACTTTGAAGTAACTTACATTTGGTTTGCATCCATACCAGATCTCATAAGGTGTTTTTTTTGTTCCCTTGTTCAGTTGGACTCGGTTAAGTGTATAAGCAACAGTGCTGTCTTCTTCTCTCTAGAAGGTTTGAGAAATCCAATCCTCAATCATCAGTGTTCTTGGACAATCCATAATGGATTTGTTTCTCCTTTCATTTATACCATTTTTTTGTGGTGTTCTCGGTGCAGACATCTGCCTCTTTATACCATGTTCATTGTAGAAGAGTGTAAATTCATCAAATGTAAACTCTCTGCCTCTGTCAGATCTCAAAAATTTCATTTGTCTCCCTATTTATTTTTCAACTCTAGCCTTGTACCACTTAAACATTTGAAATGAATTAAATTTGTTCTTTTTAAAAACATAACCGACATCATTCTAGATTAATCATTAACAAACAATATGAAGTATTTATCTCCATAGTAGCTCTGTGTTCTCGTAGGACCACATAGGTCGGTGTGTACCAATTCCAATATACCTTGTGTAGTGTAGGTTTTGCTTGTAAAGATTGATTTAGTCATCTTACCTACTTGACATCCTTTACACATAACATTCTTAGGTTTGTCTAGACTTGGTAGACCTCTTACTCTATTATTTTTTTACTTTGATTGAGTTGTCAAAGTTAACATGACATAGCCTTTTGTGCCATAGTCATACATCTTCAGTTGTAGAAAACAATCAACTCTTTATGGATGTATCAAGGTAGAATAAGTTACCTTTAGATCAACCTCCAATAGTAATCAGACTTCCCTTTTGATCAAATACTTTAACCTTCTTGTTTTAAAATTCCAATCGGTGACCAGTATTGTTTAACTATGCCACACTCATTGGATTGTATTTTAGGCCTTCAACCCAATTAACATCATCACACTTAGTATTGTTCAGTAGAATTATAGAACCTTTTCCCTTTACAGGATATGGGGCATCATTTCCAAATCTAACATTACCACCATTATTCTCTTTCAAAGTAATAAACTTGTAAGCATCACCAGTCATGTGGTGTGAGCAACCACTGTCTATAATCTATGTATCATTTTTACTTGGTTGTGATATTAGGGCCTTTTCTTCAACATATCTTTCTTCATCAGATTCATCTTTAATAGCAACATAAACAACCTCTTCTTCATCATCATCGGTGTCATCATTAGATGAACCTCCTTCAGAAATGTAGCGTGCTTTCTTTCCTTTATTCTTGAAATATCTAAATCTTCTAAATATGTTCCCAGTCTTGTTGTTGTCTCTGTTATCTCTTTTCTCATTATTTTTAGGACAATCAGAAGCTATGTGACCAATATTATTGCATGCAAAACATTTCTGAGGTAGCTTTCCTCTATACTTTCCTTTACCTCTCGATAGTCTCCTAGACAATAATGCTTCAAATTCAGCTTCATTCTTTTCATCTTCAACATATAGATCTTCAAGCTCACTCTTACAACTATGAAACCTTTCACTAACATTACTTGCATATCTATCACTAGATCTAGAATCTCTAGAATTCCCAATAGTCAAGGATGATTTGAATGCATATTCAATCTTAGAAGTAGCAGGTAAACTATTATCAAAATCATTTAGCTCAAAATTAGTTATCTTAGCGATTGTGGCATCCAAAGTAACAATGATTTGTGGAATGGATATCAGCTCTTGAATAAAAAATACATGGATGGTATAGATAGGTAGAAGTGTTCTAATGGCACAAGGGAGCACAGGGAAGTCGGGGCCAAAGGCACACCCAACTATCCAGCCACCCTGCGAGTACACACAATGGAAGCAAACAACATAGAGAAAAACACCAAGGAGAGAATAAATAGAAAATATCTTTTATTGATTCACCAAATTACAACATAGATACTTGACTGTGTGGCCTTCCAGGTTACGACCAATAAGATTTACAAAATCTGGACTGTTCTATCTTCTACCTTCTCATATCATTATTAGCTACTTGCTCTACTAGATGATACCTAACCTACCCCTAGACATCCATATTTATACTTGCCAAAGAGGCTTACAAAGATGGAAGGCCGGCCACCAATGGTCCGCACACATCCCAAGACAAGATCCAAATATTAAATGCACAACAAGAAATTAAATATAGAATTCAAATTCAACAGAAACCAAACACAGACAAGCTTGGTCAAGAAGAACTGAGCATCAGGTTCACTCAGCATAGGAAGGAATGCTTGACCATCACTGGATAGCTTGTCACAAACAACTTGGCCAACACTGGACAACTCAGCACACACTGCATCTCGGTAAGAAATGCAACTCGGAACTTACTAGCAGAATGAACAAAGATGAGCAAGATAGCAAGGCAACCAAGGATGCTCTTGCATCAGACAACCGAGGTTGAAATAAATGATTACCCTAAATCATTGAGGTGCCACAACCTGAGCAAAATCTAACTCAAATTGGGAAATCCATGTAGCATCTTCAGCTGGTCTATTCTTCCACTTTACCAAATATTCATAGTAATATTTTCCTCTTTTTCTTTTACCAATCCTTTGATCCAATGTCTATTCTACCTTTTCAATATGATTCTTAGGATAATCATCTGGTATAACAACTTCATCATCTAATTCATGATACTTATGTAAATCAGCAATATTGAATATAGGATATATATCCATGTCATTAGGCAACTCAACTTCATAAGCCTTACCACTGCCAAACTTCTTCAGAATTCTACAAGGACCAAAATTCTTCATTTTCAGCTTACTGTATGTTCCAACAGGAAATTTGTCTTTCTTCAAATGAACCATCACCTCATCACCAACTTCAAAAACATGATGTCTTCTAGACTTGTCAGCATTTTCTTTATATTTCTGATTACTTTGTTCCATTTTTGACTTCACTTCCTCATGTAAAGACTTCATAAAATCAGCAAATACTTCCCCTTCAACACTTATCTTTTCTTCACAACCAATATCCCTCAAATCTGACACTCCTCTAGGCTGCATTCTAGTAACAATCTCAAAAGGTATTTTTCCAGTACTCCTATTCACATAATTATTATATGCAAACTCAGCATGTGCCAATATCATCTCCCAATTACTCAGCTTATCTCCAACGAAACATCTCAGCAAATTACTTGAGCTTCTATTCACAACCTTTGTCTATCCATCTATCTGTGGATGGAATGTAGAACTAAACCTCAACTCATTATCCATTTTATTCCACAAAGTCCTCCAAAAGTAACCAACAAACTTGCTATCTCGGTCAGAGATTATACTCCTCGGCAATCCATGTAATCTAACAACCTCTTTGAAAAAAATCTCAGCAACATGCACAACATCTTATGTCTTCTTACATGGTATGAAATGTTTCATCTTAGAAAATCAATCCACAACAACAAATATGGAATCACACCCTTTTATTCTCTTAGGCAATCCAAGAACAAAATCCATACTGATGTCACTCCAAGGTTTCTCAGGAATAGAAATAGGTGTATACAATCTAGTATTCTGACTTACTCCTTTTGCAACTTGACAAATTCCACAACTCCTTCAAAAATTCTTAACATCCTTATGCACAAGAGGCCAATAATAATTTTCCTTAAGTAAACTAAATGTCTTATCAATTCCAAAATGTCCAGCCAATCCACCACAATGATTTTCCTTAATCAAATTAATTCTCATGGAATTTCTTGGTATACATTATTGAATTCCTTTGAACAACATATCTTCTTGAATGAAATAATCTGCAAACTTACTTGGTTTTTCTGACAGATTTGGTGCTCTGCACTCTCTCCACACCTTGGAAAAATCAGGGTCAGTCTCATACAACTCCATCTCATCAAAACCAAGAACAACAACCTTCATCTCGGTCAACAAAGAACATCTTTTGCTCAGTGCATCTGCAAATTGGTTAGTAAATCCACTCTTATGCTTGATTACAAATGTGAAACTCTATAAATATTCAACCCACTTCATATGTCTCTGATTCAACTTATGTTGACTTCCCAAATACTGCAAAGCTTTATGATCGGTATATAACACAAACTCCTTAGGAATCAAATAATGTCTCCACTTTTTCAAAGCTTGAGCAATAGCATAAAAATATTGATCTTACACAGAATACTTCCTTTTAGCATCATTCAACTTTTCACTAAAGAAAGCAACATGTTTACCTTCTTGACTCAACACAGCTCCTACTGCACTACCACTTGCATCACACTCAATTTGAAATACCTTATTGAAATTAGACAAAGCTAACACATGCAACTTGACAACCTTTTGTTTCAAATTATCAAAACTCCTCTCAGCTCCATGTGTCCACTTAAAATCCTTTTTGTCTCCTCTCATAGTCTTGGTCACATCATTACAAACAAAACTAAAATTATTAATGAAATTTATGTAGAAACTAGCCAAACTATGAAATGATCTTACCTCACCCACATTTTCAGGTGTAGGCCAATCCAGAATTGCTTTAACCTTCTCAGGGTCCATTTTTGAACCATCAGCTTAAATCACAAATCCTA
This sequence comes from Thuja plicata, assembly GCA_018584345.1. Classification (NCBI taxonomy): domain Eukaryota; kingdom Viridiplantae; phylum Streptophyta; class Pinopsida; order Cupressales; family Cupressaceae; genus Thuja; species Thuja plicata. The sequence goes on from MU225303.1 coordinate 663,601, forward strand.
AATACATAATCTTTACTTGCATAAAGGAACACTTCTTCAGATTAATCAATAGCTTCTCCTCCTTCAGTCTTTTCAACACTTGTCGAATATGCTCAAGGTGTTCTTCCTTAGTCCTACTGAATATCAGAATATCACCCAAATAAAAAATCACAAACTTACCCAAAAATATCTTGATAAATTCATTCATCAACCTCATGAAAGTACTATGTGCATTAGTCAGACCAAAAGGCATGACTAACCACTCATATAAACCTTATTTTGTTTTGAAAGCAATCTTCCACTCATCACCTTCTCTAATTCTGATATGATGATAGCCACTCTTCAAACCAATCTTGGTAAAATACTTTGATCCACTCAAACAATACATTATGTCACCCATCATCAGCATAGGAAACATATATTTAATTGTTATCTTGTTGATAGCTCTGGAATCAATACACATTATCCATTCTCCATTCTTCTTAGGTGCCAATACAATAGGTACAACACATGGACTCAATATTTCTCTGATCAAACCTTTCTGCAACAAGTCTTGCACTTGTCAGTTAAGTTATTCATTCTTGATAGGTCTCAATCTATATGGTTCTTTATTCATCAAACTAGCTATAGGAATTAGATCCATATAATGACTTATACTTCTTACTGACAGTAAACCATCAGTAATATCCTCTGCAACAATCTCCTTGTATTCATTTAGCAATTTATAAATTTCTTCTGACACTTTGCCTTCATTGTCTTCTGTCGCTCATCATTTACTATTTTCTGTCACTCATTAATTACTATACCCTGTCACTTAGAATTTAGGAATCATAGAAAAACAAACTTGATTCTTCTTCATTTCTTTCTCAAATTGCTTTCCATTAACCATGCAAATTTTCACAGTAGTACAGTTTATCTCCTCTGGAACCTCAATCAAAGGTAACAATGTTTTATTCTTCCCAATCACCCAAAGAGTATATTGATTCAATCTACCATCATGCACAACACGTCTATCATACTGCCAATGTCTACCCAACAGAATATGACAACAATCCATAGGCATAATATCACACTAAACTTCATCAAAGTAATTTCCAATCTTGGATTTCACAACACATTGCTTACTTACTGTATGCAATGATATAGTAATAGCAAAAGGAACACAATAAAATCTTTAAGACATTCACTATACTAATCAATACAACATATAATATTAGACAATAAAAGGAAATCAAATGAACAAGGGCCTAATATAATGCAAACCTTTCTAAAACCATTGACGACCTCCTTTCCTTGTGGGATTTGTCCAATAGATTGGATGCGTGCTCATAAAATTTTCTCAAGCTTCAATAGGTGAGGAGAGATTTTGGAATAATGATGGTGTGGATGGTGATTTTTTTCTTCAAATGGGCATTATGACTTTTCTTTGATGGTGGATGAAAATGAAGGAAAAGAACCTTCAATTTATAGGCAAGCGAAGGCTTAAATGGACGGTTGAGATGCAAACTTGAGGAAGGGTTGGGATGTATTTGAGAGAGAGCACATGGATTGTGCTTCTTCAAATGACTCTCATTGTGAAAAGTTTCATAAGGAGAGAGGGTTTGAGGGAATGGGGGAATGTGACCATTTTGGGAGATGTGAAGGGATTTGGAGAAGTGTGAAGAGATTTAGGGGATGTGAAAAATGAATTAAATATTCCTTTGGAGGGGATAAAGGTGTAAGAGGATGTAAGAGATGTGTAAGAGGTGTAAGAGTCACACATGACTTTGGATGGGGAGTGGGTAGTGATGAGACTTGAGAGTTGACTTGGGTTTGCTAATTTATTTGATTAGGATTGTGGAAATGATTAGAGAGTGATTAGGTGGGAGATTAGGATTAATTAGAGGGAAAGTGGAATATTAGGAGGATGTGATGGGAGGAGAGAGAATGATTGGAGGGATTAATTAGTTAATCAAGGTTGATTAACTAATTGAGAAATATTAGTATGTCACTACAACATTTGGGACCATTTTTTGACGGCTATGTGTCACTTTTCTGACACCGTCCCGTTGGCCAAGTGACAGAGACTAGTGTTGTAGTTTGGTGTTGGAAACAATGATGGCTAAACCATCTATCATTATTGTGATGGTACTAACCATCGCAATACAAGCTAGCTATGATGGTTACCATGCTGTTGTTACATATTTTAGCTGTCGCTATTATGACACGTCGGCGTCACATTTTATCTGTCGCTATTACACCACGTAGGCATCGCATCTTAGCTGTCACTTTTTTCAGACGTGTGAAAAATTTGCTATACATGCGACATCAAGACGTCGACAATTTCTGATGGATCGACGTTGCATGTATAGAAAATTTGTCGCACATCTAAAAAAGTGACGTCTAGGTGTCGCAATACAAGCTAGCTGTAATGTTTATCATGTTGTCGTTACTTTTATCTGTCGCTATTACGACACCAAGGAGTCACATTTTTAGTGTCACAATTATGATAGACGTACGATGAATTTGCTATATATGTGACATCGAGCTATCGACAGTTTCCAACGGTTCGACGTCGCATGTATTTTTTTAGTGTCACTTTAGAGTTTTTAAGAGTTTAGTGATCCTAGTGTCGCTATTTTCAGTAATTGTGGTTTTACTTATTTTGGAACAATGATTTCATGTGCTTTATTGGGATAATTTCATTAGCGGTTGGCCAAATAAATATAAAACAATTGGTATTACCAAATTAGTTCATCCAAAAACTAAAAGACTGTGACTATCTGATAAGTACAAGTAGGATTCATGAAAATACATCAAGTGCCTAAAATGAAATAATTAAATAAAATTTTGAAATAAGCATACCATTCATGGTTAGTGATTCAAAGCTTCTTTTCCTCCCAATTTCCAA